>PVJS01003100.1:0-42341 GCA_004027185.1 Glis glis
TACTGGGGATGGAACCCAGGGGCATTCTACCTCCAAGCTACACCCCCCAGCCCTATTTTTTATTCTTTATTTTGAAACAGGGTCTGTCTCAGTTGCGGAGGGCCTAAGTAGCTGAGGCTGGTTGCGAACCTGTGATCCTCCTGTCTCAGCCTCCCAAGTATTGGGATTACAAGCGTGCACCACCATGCCTGGCTCTATTTTTAGTATTTAAAAAAAGCAAATGTGTGGAGGAAGTGAGATGAATTGTGTGCCAGGCAATTCCACATCTTGACAGGAATCTCAAAAGGTTATGTGCCATTTTGTTCCATTAATACACTTCGCTTGGTTAAATAGTAGTTTTAAGATTATGAGATATGAAGAATCCTACAGGATAGAAAATACATGAAAAATCAGGTTAGATAATAACCAAAATGACATGAAATAGCTATTTTCTAGTAGTTAAAATCTTACATGTGCATATTCAAATAAAAATGGGAAAAACTAAGCTCTGTGGGAAGCAAAATATGAATAATCATTTTTTCAGGTATTTCTTCTTGTTTCTATTCTGTCCTTGCCAATCATTGATAAACATTTTCCTGAAAGGCATTCATACTTTCATAATTTTTTTTTCAGCCCTGGGGATTGAACCTAGGAGCACTCTACTACGGAGTTATATCCCCAGCCCTTTTTGAGACGGGTTCTTGCTAAGTTCCCGAGGCTGGCCTCGAACCTGCGATCCTCCTGCCTCAGCTTCTCCAGTCCCTGGGATTACAGGTGTGTACCACCATACCCAGTATCAGAACTGTTCAAAGAAAATAAAGACGGCAGTTTAAATTTAATTTTGTTTTCTACACCAATGGCTCTCAACACCTAAGGTCCTACCTAGCTGGACAAATCGAGCCCCCACCTTGTTTTTGTTTTGCTTTTGTTTTTCTAGCTAGCAAACTAAGAATGGCTTTTACAATTCTACAGAGTTGTCTTTTTAAAAAAAGAAAAGAATATGGAAGAAATTATATAGCCACAGAGCCCAAAATATTTACTCTCTGACCAGATGAAAAAAATGTTTGCTGACTCCTGATTTAACTCATCGTGTTCTTTACTGATATACCTGCGACTTCAAGAGATAAAGATGCAAAGAACTGTTTAACCTCACTTCATGTGACACTAGTGGTTTTTTTAGTCTGTATTATGGTTTAATTTTATGTCTTCTCCCATACTGCCTTCAAAAACTTCCCCCAGCCAATGCTCCCTGCAACAACACATGGTTCTTTGTACGTCTCTATTTTTTAATTCTTGTCAGCTGTGGGCTCAAAAGTTATATAATCAATGTCCTAAAAGCTGGGTTCTGGATGAGGCTATAAACAGCTCTTCTATGGGTTAAATTTTGAATTTTAGTGACTCAACGTTTTACTAGCTCAGATATCTTACTTTTTAAAGCTATGTTAACCCTGACATCTAGATATCACTTAACTGGGCAACTTCAGCCAACATATTACATGTATATGTAATGTAAACTTTGATTCACTTTTAGCTAAGGCTTGCAATTTTTCTCTTTTGCCTATTTATGAATTTTAAAGTAGGTTATTTTCTCTCCTCTCTTGGTCCAGATTGACCTAAAATGTTCTCTTCAGAAAAATCACTTTCTGAAACTTGTCAGCTTTTGAGGTTTCTCAGCTTCAGAATTTCTCAGTGGAACTAGATTATCATTTAGTTTTGCTGCTTTTGTTGACCTAAAGAACAAAGTTAAAATTTTGTAGTATTATTCAAATCTATTTCTTTCCCATAAGGAATCAGCTTTCTCAGACTGCTTTAAAATATATATACAAAATTACCTAACAAATCAGAAATTATTCTATCAGTGTTGGGTGAACACAGCTACACAGAGGTGGCACACTTAGAAGGCTCAAGGATATACAGACATTGACCAGATGGTAAGGTAAAAAAAAAAAAAATAAGAAAAGGCAAGCCAGGCGTGGTGGCGCACACTTGTAATCCCAATACTTGGGAGGCTGAGACCAGATCACAGGTTCACAGCTAGCCTTGGCTACTTAGTGAGGCTCTCCACAACTTAGTGAGACCCTGTTTCAAAATAAAGAATAAAAAAAATAGGGCTGGGGGTGTAGCTTGGAGGTAGAATGCCCCTGGGTTCAATCCCTGTACCGCAAAAAAAAAAGAAAAGGAAATTTATTTATTATTATTATTTGCAGTACTGGGGGTTGAACCCCGGGGAATTCAACCTCTGAGCTACACCCTCAGCCCTATTTTTTTTTAATTCTTTATCTGGAAACTGGGTCTCACTAAGTTGCGGAGGGCCTAAGTAGCTGAGGCTGGCCACGAACCCAGATCCTCCTGTCAAAGCCTCTCAAGTACTGGGATTACAAGTGTGCGCCACCACGCCCAGCCAGAAAAGGTGATTTAGAAGCACTAAAGAGTCTTTGGGGTGGACATTTGTGTTTGGCTTCTTGGAAGTCCGCATTCGCTCTAATGTCACACCTGCCTTGCTCCCGGGCCACATGGTTTGGATATGGCCGATCTTCCCACTGTAGAAGTCAACACAGCGGGCCTGGAGAAGGCCGTCCTTGGAAAAGCATGCTTCTGAAGTTGGCCTAGAGCTAGCATCTGGGAATTTCAGGAGGATGTTTCCAACCATTCCCTTAGTAAGTGCTCTCTGTACCCAAAGTGTTCCTACAAACAGTGTGGTTTGTGCTAAACACCTGTTTTCCTGCTAGGAGTTGAGAATTTCAGATGTGCTCGGGGAGAGGAGGCTGTGTGAGTAAGCTCCCATTAAAACCCTGGGCAATGAGTCTCTAAAGACTCTGCTGTAAACAAAGGCAGGAGCAAAACAGTCAAGGTGGAGTCAGATAGGTCCATGAAGGAGTTGATATAGTTCTCACTGGAGAACAAGGAGGAAATAAAAAACTGGTGATGATGAATTCAACAATATTATTACAGAATGACTAACGTGCATTAAGACTAATAATGAGGGCGTGAGGAGGGAGCCGGGGGCAAGCCCATCGAGTGCTGTGTGCATGTACGTCCCTACCACTCTCAACTTCATTATGATGTGAGACTACATGCACCAATAAAAGTATATTTTTAAAAATTGCTGAAAATAAGATTGATTGATACAATAATACTATAAAGCAAATAATTATGTGCTTAAGAGAATAATAAACTTAATATTTAAGATAAAAAAAGACTAATACTAAGCTGCCATATCTGGATACAAGTAGCTCTCTGACCATTAGGATTGACAAAGATGGGTAAGTAAGGTAATTAAAACCTCACTTTGTTAATACAAGTTTTGAGTATCTAGGGTATATAGTCAATACTTTCATTAATGTATGGCGGCTTTTGATTTATTTTTGATATTTCTATTGGGACACCAAACTTTTCTAAGCTCATCAGGAATAGTTCCTTATTGAAAAAAAAGGAAGAAAAGAAAGCTAGCATAAAACTGCCACTGCTTTTTTAAAAATTCAATTGGCAGAATTGCTCTGAACTCAGGTTAATTTTATAATGCTATGGAAAGCTCATGAGACGAAGGCAAAACTGCCAAATATGTAACCTCTACGCCTTCTACTTACCCTATTCACTCACTAAATCAATAATAGATGGAGATCTACTATGTTCTATCACTGTTCTACATATCACAACTCCAAATTTTTGAGACCTTCTCCCCTGATCCCTAAACTCTAGTTTCCTCAATCTTTATTCTTGTTCCCTGAAGCAAAAAGCTCTGCTGAGCTCCCCAAATCCTCATTCAAGACTGAAGGACATACTCCCCCAGCTGCTAGGAAGATGATCAACTGACTGTAAGCCTGCTCCAGGAACTGCTCTGCTGCTGTGACAAGTGTTGGGGGACCATCTTAGCCCATGCAATGAGGTCACCATTTCAGACCAGCGTAACCTTGTACACAGGACATGCTAAGCGGAAATTGTCTGCACGTAGACAAGCTTCCTTGGACCGGATAGGACCAAAAGGTGGACTTTGATGACATTCATTCTCCTTGAAACATTCACCTCGCCACTCCCTGGTCTTAACTTGTGATCTTCTTCCCGTTTGCTTTGTTTGAACCTCTATATAAGAAAGGCCTTGACTACATAAGGCAGGAGAATTTGTCATCTCTATCTCCTCCCCATCCCCCAATTATTAAATGTAATTATTCTGCAAATTATTATATCAGACTTCGTGTCATTTTTGTGCGAGAAGACTACTGATCAAGAAGCTGCCTGGTGCAGCAACCTTCTGTGGCTGCAACCACAAAACAGTTTTCAGGAAGCTGTCTGGGCAGTGACCTTCCGTGGCTGGAACCACGGAATAGTTTTCAGGAAGCTGTCTGGTGCAGCGACCTTCCGTGGCGGGACTACGGAGCCAGTAGCATCCGCCGGAGCAACCCCAAGAGACAAGGACAAGGCCCCTTTGCAGGGCAGCCCATACCCAATGATTGGTTGCCTCAGGACAATTCTGAAGGGTCATTCTAACTTCAGAGCTCCTGGAAGACAGATAGGTTGGTCTTGTAATTGAACTACAGCCTAACTTCTATTGCACCAAGCCCTGCTTCCATGGCTTCCCCTGATAGGTTTGGATCCTAAGATCACTCCCAAATCAGCCTCCTGATCATGAATCTCCATCCCAATCAGCTTGCCAGAGAACCCAGAATGTAACAGCAACCCACACACATTCTTCCCAGTGCTGCGTAACTAAAACTCCACAACTGAGCTGAGCATCCCACGTATTGCTGGTCACCTTTTCAGACAACCCACCAAAGGAACATTTCCTAGGCATACTTCATCTGAGGGAAATGTGGGGGGAAACAGTTATATGACAGTACTTGCTAGTGACTAACATTTTTAATAAAGCCATATCCCTGGTAGATTTACAAACATTATGTAAAGGTACAGCATTTCAAAGAAAGGGGTGAGGGGAGAGGAAAGAAAACCATTTGGAATCACAAAGACTTTTCTCTTGCCTTAAATGAAAACATTATTAGCCAGCATGGTGGCACACATCTGTAATCCCAGTCCTTCGGAAGCTGAGACAAGATCCCAAGTTCAAAGACAGTCTGATTAATGCAGTGAGACTCTTAGCAACCTAGCAACTCTCTGTTTCAAAACAAGAAAATAAAACAAAGGGTTGGGGGTGTCGCTCAGAGGTAGAATGCCCCTGGGTTCAATTCCCAGTACCACACACGCACACACACACACAAATCCAGCAGAACATTATTATAACAAATTATGAAAAACAAGTAAGGAAATCCCTGTTAAAGTGAGGGCATCAATAAATTAGAGAACAAAAAATAATAAAAACAAAGTATAAAAGTTATCAAACTGGCTTTTATTCACTTTTCCTTTCAACTTATAAGTGCTATCACAAATTCTAGAGAAACTGGATTAGGGGAACATTTTTTTATTATGAACATACAGATCTAGGAACAGAAGGATAACTGTGTGCTAGCTTACAGTTCCTTGTAAAAATAATGATATGTGCAAAATTAGTAGAAAATGAAAATCTGAAAATGATAAGCAACTTCTGCATCTTAGTTTTGATCACTTGCAGAGTAATCAGGCATACGCGAGTGAAGAGAGCATTCGATCATTCTACTTCTACTCTAGTGCAGCATGCTGCTCAGAGCTTGGAGTAATCTTTAAGAATCATCTGGAGCTTCTGGCTCAGCATGATGTTCCCTCTGGCCTTCAGTCTACCGCTAAAGAATGCCTGGGAAGGAGAGGGAGAGAGGTGCCAACTGTTACCATGTTATATGTTCTTTCTTTTTAAAAAGACTGTTCAAACTGAATGCAATTAATAACTCTAGACAACAAAGGCTACTTTTATCTAGCAATGATAGTTTAATGATTATGGATAGTACTCATATTTTTAGATAGCTAAAAAAAAGAATCCTATGGATTTCAGAAAAATGAGAGAATAATTTATCTAAACTGACAGGTCTGGGAGTTCTGTTTCAACCTATGCTTATGGCTTTACTCTGTTGTTATTGTGAATTTGAGACCATATAAATAAGAGGCTACACTGTATTCCTAATAATAAAAATATTCAACTTAGAACTTAAAAAGGATTAAAGATGTTTATTACATTTTCATGAACTAGAAAGCCATATTATGACAGAATAAGATAGTGTCGCAGAGCGGTGACCAGACCATGGCTGTGGCGTCAGAGCGCCCACCTGGTTATAACACACAACCTGCACTTACTAGCAAGGTGAACCTGGCAAATCGCTTGACCTCCCTGGGCTCCAGTTTCCTCGTCTATAAAAAGTCATGACAACAGTACTAAGTAACAAGACTGTCCTGTGACTGAAGTGAAATAATGTGTAAGGTGCTGAGCTTAGTGTTTCTATGTGGTAAGACTGCATTGAGCTCCTCATTATTACCAAGCAAGAGGCTGGCATGTTAAAGACCAAGAGAGTTCCTATACCAACTCCATCTGACCTGAAACAAAAACGTGCGTAAGTTACTCACACCCCCCTCGGTGCAAATCCCTACCAGTGAGATAAAAATAATAAACCACAGTTTTTACAGCTCACTGAAAACATGATGATATTTGAAGTGAAAAAAACGACGCTCCTAGATTTTTGGCAAGCAAAAAAACAAAACAAAAAAAATGTAATGACTATACATACTTAGCATTAAAAAGCAGCTGCACAAATACAACCCCACTTAAGAATCACAACACTCAACTCAAGGTGGGTTCTCAGCAGCATTCTCATCCCATCTAACAAATGACAAAAGTGAAGGTCAAAGAGCTTTAATGACCTGCTCAAGGTCACAGGGCCAGCAAGGGGCAGGGCCAGGGCTTGAATCCTGGCGTTCTTCAACACCTCCTGCTTGTCGGCTAGCAGCAACTTTATCTCAGAAACAAATTTTTATCAACTTAAAAAAAAGCAATTGTTTTTATTCCAGAAGTGATAAGGGAGAACTCGTTCAATCAAGATGCTAGACATTCAAATAGGAGATGGGAATTTCAAAACTAAAATTACGCCAAGCGTGGTGGCACACACTTGTAATCCCAGTACTCAGGAGGCTGAGACCGGAGGATCGCAGGTTCGCGGCCAGCCTCAGCTACTTAAATGAGGCCATCAGCAACTTAGTGAGACCCTGAAAAATACACACAATGGAATTCTACTCAGCAATAAAGAACAAAATTATGTCATTTGCAAGAAAATGGAAGAACCCGGAGAACATTATGTTAAGTGAGATTAGCCAGTCACAGAAAGTGAAGGGTCCTACGTTTTCTCTAATATGTGCAAACAAGGGAGGAGCTGGGGTACCAGAGGGGCTCCAGACAATGGAGGAGAAGCTCAGTGGAGCCGGGAGGTGGAGTAAGTCTCAGTGTTTTGCACGTGGATACCCAGTTTCCCAGCACCGTCTGCCCTTCCCCAGGGTATGCTTTTGACACCGTTGTTGGGACTTGGGTGGCCATAGATGTGTGGGTTTATTCCTGGCTTCCCTATTCTGTCTCATTGACCTTTGTGTCTGTTTCTGTGCCAACGCCGCACTGTCTGGGCTGCTGTGGCTCTGTGTTATGTCTTGAAATCAGGTACTGTGATGTCACCAGCTTTGCTTTGCTCCTCTTGCTCAAGATTGCCTTGGCTATTCAGGGTCTTTCTTACCCATAAGAATTTTAGGATTGTTTTTTCTAGTTCTGTGAAAAATGTCACTGGCATTTTGATAGGGATTATATTCAACTTTTAGATTGTTTTGGATAATATCACCATTTTAATAATATTAAAGTCTCCCAATCCGTGATCATGGAAGGTCTTCCCATTATTTTATGTCTTCTTCAATAGCTTTCATTAGTTGTTTTGTAAGTTTGTAATTTTCATTGTGGACTTCTTTCAATTCCTTAGTTTATTCCTAGGCATTTTATTTTGTGTGTATATGGCTACTGTGAATGGAATTGTTTTTCTGCTTTCTTTCTTAGCAAATTCATTATTGGTGTATAGAAAGGCTATTGATTTTTATATTTGATTTTATATCCTGCTACTTTACTGAATTCATTTATCAGTTCTAATAGTCTTGTGGTGGAATCTTTAGGTTTTTCTATGTCTAGAATCATATCTAGCCAGACATGCTGGTGCCTTTCTAGGACCTTAAGATGCATCAAGGAGAAAAAACAGG
This sequence comes from Glis glis, assembly GCA_004027185.1. Taxonomy (NCBI): domain Eukaryota; kingdom Metazoa; phylum Chordata; class Mammalia; order Rodentia; family Gliridae; genus Glis; species Glis glis. The sequence continues at coordinate 8,119 of PVJS01003100.1, forward strand.
ACACTTTTAGAATATATAAGAGGAAGGAACTACTTTGGATGAAATGAAGTCAGCCATGCAAAGAAAAATTCTAGAAAAGGTAAATGCATAAACATTGAAGGAGTAAAAGTTGATGGGAGGAAAGCCAAAGTAACTAAATTAGTATTATAGGTGATAAGGCAAGTTGGGTGGGATGGAGCCAGGAAGATGAGCAAGGACATCATCATACAAGACGTGAAAAGGTAATCTGGATTTTATCCAAATGCAAAAGGAAATCTTGGAGGTTTTTATCAGTAGAGTGGCCTATAGTCTCATTCGTAGTTGTAATGATTACTCTGGCTGGGTGTGGTGGTGCACACCTGTAATCCTGGTACTTGGGAGGCTGAGATAGGAGGATCAGCCTCAGCAAGTAGCAAGACTCTCAGCAACCTGGCAAGACCATTTCAAAAACAAAAAATAAAAAAGGCTCAGGATGTAGCTCAGAGGCAGAATGCCCTGGGTTCAATCCCTATTACCACAAAATAATACATACATACAAACATACATGCATACATATTATTGTGCAAAATAACACACACAAACATACATACATACATACATACATATTATTGTGTGTAGACAGACTGAATCCCCAGTACCACAAAAAACAAACAAACAAACTCTGGCTCTTGTGTGGAGACAGACTGAATGGGTGAGATAAGATTGTAAGAAGTAAGACCAGTCAAGATGCTAGAGCAGCATTAAGCCAAGAGAGAGGTGATGGAGGCTTGGTTTGTGATGAAATTTGGATCTTCTCTTTACCACTAGAGATAAAAAGATGATGAATTCAAGATGTTTTTGAGAAAGATCAGGAATGAGTAAGGATGAAAAGGATACAGAGGTATCAAAGAATCTAAGACAACCCTCATATTTCTGAATTTATTAAGTTGGTGTCACTCAGAAAGAAAAGACTAGAGGAAGAAACTATATCACAAGTTCTATTTTGAACATAGTTTAAGATGCCAGTGGGATTTCCCATCAGAGAGGTCAACTAGAGAGTTGGTTATAACCCTATGGAGCTCAGAGCAGACTAAAAGAAACAGTTAAATCTCTGAGGTTAAATAGCATAGGGTGAGTGAACACCTTGAAGCCAGTGTTAACAGTAAAGAGCCTGGTCAAATACCAAAACCTAATAGTTGGGGGTAGAAGATGACACCAAAGGAGACTGGGGTCGGCCAGGGGTGGAGAAAGTAAAATAGGAGAATGTGTTGTCATGAAAGCCAAGGGATGGAAATATTTCACGATGTTAAAGACTGAGTTGAATGCTGTGAGAGTCTAAATAAGACACAGAGAAGTAAATGTTCACTGGATTTGATAATACAGAAACCTTCGGCAACCTGCAGAAGAACAGTGTCGGTGGCGTGATAACCGGAAGCCAGGTAAGAGAGCGCGGAAGAGCAGAGCCAAGGCAGAATGTCTGGGCTGGGGAGCCCGGGAGAGCAGCCACTGGCACACACGGCTACTGGATAGTCTTTCCAGGAAGAGGGGAGTTTCCTTCAGTGTAATATAAAGGAAGAAAAGAAGATGGGTACAAATGCTGATACATGTGGTGATAGGAAGGTGAAATTTTCATCTGAAAACTTTATTTTCTTTTTCAATAAAGAGAGGTCATGGGCTGAAACTGAAGAGAGGCAGGTGTGGGAATTGTAAGGAGACAAATATGAAAGTCATCTCAGAGTACAGAAATGGAAGCTTACCAGAAAGCCATAGTAAGATGGCTATCCAGTGGATACACAACATTCGAGGCACATGATCAGAATTGAAAGGAAAGGCCATTTATCTGGCTCTATCACTTTTCTCCTACTATGTTCATCTATTCAGGTATAGATGCAAAGATGGCAGAAAGTCGGGTTAAAACAGGGTGGAGTCTTCCAGGCAATTAAGACAGGAGAGATACGAGAAGAGCTGAAGGTATTTTCAAGGGAGATATGAGGACAGACATGGGATCTGTGCTGAACAGGAAGAGAAGGGCAGAAGGAAGCTGATAGCTAGAAAGTGACGTCAACAAACTGGATGCCTCAGTGACATTTAACTGCAGAAGTAGGAATAATATAACCAGTTAACAAAACTGGAGGTAATGGTATTAGAAAATAGTGATGTTTTAAAATAGATACTGGAAGCTGTACATTATGTGCTGAGACTAATTAGGAACCAAAGTGATGTGGAATGGAGTAAAAGATAATTGAAAGGGACATCAACGAACTAAGTCTATTTTGTTTGAGAAATACCTTTTATGAATTTTCAAGAGAGCCACCAAGGTGGCTGCCTGTCTGCATTCAAAAACTTCCAGATGTGGGAATGTAGCTCAGTGGTAGAGCTCTTGCCTAGCACGTATGAGGCTCTGGGGTTGATCCCCGGTACCATGTGCACGCACACACATGCACACACACGCACACACACACACACACACACACACACACACACACAGAGTTTCAAATTTTGGAGTATTTTGGATTAGGGATGCTCAAGTAGTAAAGTCTATGCAAATATTCCCAAATCCTAGAACCTGAAATCTGAAAGACTTCTGGTCCCAAGCATTTCAAATAAGGGATATTCAACCTGTCTATCGAGAGTGAGTGTTCAATTCTGTGTAGTACCTACTAATATTTTATGGTTCTTCAACTCTGAACTAATGACATAGATTAAAAAGCCTATGTGTAGGTTTTATATTGTTTCACTATATGGTAAACAGGAATTTCACCCCAAAATTCAATTTTTAAAAATGTCAACTGAAACTCCATTTAAAAAATATGATTTGTCAACCAGAACATTGGTACCAACTGTGTCTCCAAGTTATAAGAAATCTTGTATATCAGATTTTATGTCAGCTCAAAAACCAATTGTCAAACAGAAATGAATAATAATGAGTAAATGAAAAATCTGAGAACATTACCTTCTGAGGGTCAAGCTTGCCCACGACTACCTCCATGAAATCTTCATCTGAAATTATGATGGTTGTATCGGCAGATCCTTTTGCAGAGCCTTCATATACTTTTCCAGATCCATTTTTCAAATCAATAGCTGGGAAAAACAGGAAAAAACCGATGTGTATCACATTTTTCTGTGCAATATGAGGGCACAATAAACTAACCAAAATGAAGACAATTTTTAGAGTTTCCAAGTTAATGTGGTACTTATTCTATCTATCCATTATATATTATCTGTCACTGAGAAAATATTTTAGGTGCCTTTTTTATGAAGAAATTCTTCATAATAGTCAAATCAATAATAGTTTTCCCTGAATGAAGAAATTTAGATGAAAGAGATATTATATATATGAACTAATGTGAAGTAAAACATTATAAGGAAGTTAAGTTGTTGGAGTGTATATAACTAAGGCCTTTAAGTTCAGAGACTAAGGTCAGCAAAGGAGGAAGGTTGAATTTTAAAACAGATACATGATGGGTGGACTGGGAGACATAAACTAGTCACCCTTCAAATACCCAAATTCGTCAAAGGTTTTTCCATATGAATAGCAAGATAATAAAAACAAATTTGAAACATACTTTAGTTACACATGATTTATGAAATATTTAATGCCATAATTATTGTGAATTAAGCTTTTTAATTAGCTTCTATTCCTTTAACAAACCTTTTGATAGAAGGATTAGCTGTCCCAGAAATAGGCTGGGTAACTGGGAAAATATTGAAAAATTTACCTTCACTGCTCTCTTCATAATATTTATAGAGCTTCACACCAAGTTATACTTTAGAAAACTTAAACTCTCATACATGATCGTGACGATGTAGGATGGAGACCATGCATACAGGAAAAGCCCTCGGCTTCACCCTCCTGACGGCACTTCCTCCACTGAAGTGGAGGAGCTGTAACCCTGTCACTCTCCCTGAGTGTGTAAGGAGCTCCAGTGGAGGGTCAAGGGAAAGCTGTGAGTGCTTAACTACGATGTTCCCGTTAGAAGCTGTGAGCCAAAGAGAAAAATAAACCTCTCCAACTCTCCACAGCAGAGAATTCTGCCAACTAAACTAAAACAGGAAAAAACAAAAATGTACTCGTTACCTTGGGAAGGGGAAAGGGCAAGGAGGGGACAGCACTTCGCTCTGTATACTTCATTCACTCGCTCCATTGTTAAGTTTCCAGTGTGGGTGTCAGAAAATATGCAAGGTACTAGCAGTATAAGGCAGAAGCCCTGTTCTTACTGGCACCTAGAGGAAAGCCTTCATAATATATGACACGTACTGTTTGTATAGTTTAAAAATAAAGAACAGGAGTGAAAGGGAGGGGATGGAGGGGCGGGTGCAGAGCGAGAGTCTTTAAAAAAGCAAACCTCTGACATGCAACAGACTTAAGAGTCATGATTTTAATTCTGCACAAGTAAGCCTGAGGCCAGAGAGAGAGACAGGTAGATCGAGCTCAGGAGTGAAACTGGACCACACACATCTTAATGTACCTATATATCTATACATACATGTAGATATTGCTCAGGAGTAAAGCTGGACCACACACCCTTTAATGCTGGAGTGTGGGGATAAGTCTCCGTTGTTATTAACATTCTTAGCTGTCCACTCACTCAGGGTTCTTTACATGCTGCCTCACAGCAAGACTCTTGTGAGCAAGCTTTTCTTTTTGGAAAGCTAATAACTAATGTCGGTAAAAGAAACAAAGGCTAAAAAAAGGGATGATTCTTGGCAAGAAGACAAAAATTTGAGGTAAAGGAGTGGAACAGCCAATTCCCCAGTGGCTCTGGTCACGGTCTACAACATGGTTCATGCAGGAGAATCGCCCACCATGATCACCTTGAATTTACAGGCACTGTAAGGTCGGGGCTAATCCTACTGTAGAAATGAAAAAAATGATCGCACTTACTTTTAGTGGCAGAATTTATTTCATACATTTTATGAAGATTTTTGCCCTATATTTATATAATCATTAGGGCTCTAAAAGAGCTCATAATAATTTCAGTTAGACTTTACAGCTTTTACTGGAGGAGGGATAAGATAATAGATTAGAATGTGGCATTTGGAAACTTAGGGCTCTATAGAGGTCGTGGAACACATATCTTACAAATCAAAGTGGGGTACTATAAGAGAAAGAAGGAGCTTTGCTTATGCCTCCTACCCCGAAGATTATAAGGTCTTCACAGGCACAAACACATCTTATCTTTGTATCTCATATACTTCTTGAAAGGAAAGTACTTAGGAACTGTTTGTTAAATGGATAATTGGAAAAGCACACAGAAGACAAATTTCTACCAATAATAATGATGAAAAAACTCAGATTAAGAATTAAAAAAAAACAGCAAGAAGGATGCAATACTGCTATTGTGCTATTCCTGCCAAAAATTCATAAACTAAATCTAATCATGAATAAACATCAAATAAATAGAAACTAAGAAACATTCTACAAAATGACTGACCTCCACTCTTCAAGTATGTCAAGATAAAGAAAAACAAATACAGAGGAACTCAGACTAAAGCAAAGACAGAGGAATTTTTCTCCATTAAAGCAGACTAAAGAGACGTAACGAATGCAATGGATGATCCCGGCTTGCTCTGAGCAGTTCTCTTCTCCACTCTTTTCTATCACTGTTAGTGTTTTTACTTTACTATTCTTTGGTTACGAAGGACATTAATGGGACATTTGCTGAAATATTAATAAGGTACGTAGGTTAGAAAATAGAAGTATAAGCCAGGCGTGGTGGGCCACGCTTGTAATCCCAGTACTTAAGAGGCTGAGACAGGAGGATCAGGGTTCGCGGCCAGCCTCAGCTACTTAGTGATGCCCTCCACAACTTAGTGAGACCCTGGTTCAAAATAAAGAATAAAAATAGGGCTTGGGGTGTAGCTCAGAGGTAGAATGCCCCTGGGTTCAATCCCCAGTACCACAAAAAAAAAAACAGTTTCAGTTGATTTAGACATGCTTTTATTTTTTTGGTCTAAGTGAGCATTTATGGTGATTCTTTAGTTGTAATGGTAATAAAACAATTTGTTTTTTAAAGGCAATTAAATAGGTACCCTTAAATAGCAATCTTAGAATAAAATAATAGAAATTATAATATATTAATGTCTGTTCAAGTAAAAACCCAAACACATACATTTTTTCCTAAAAATAGAGATCCAGATAGATACATTACCTGCATGGTGCAGAAATGCTGAGTGAAAAGATGGTTCATTTCATCAGCTGTGAGGCTCTCAGAACACAGCCTCCAGCCCTTGCTTTCAGATACCAACACAGTATATTACATCTCACACACTAGCTCACTGTTCCCAGAGAAGGATTACAACCAGACACGAGTTAGTCCTAAAAGGTTAGATGGTCCAAGCCAGTCACAGCCCTCCTCCAGGAGTCCCACAACATCCCAGGGGCTCTTACCCCATCTAAACCACCTGGAATCCCATTGTGTCTCAATTATGAAAGGAAAAGTCCTGTAAGCTAACACCTATCCTGGAGGCTTCTTTTCCTCTATTAGTAGGCAGATTCAGAGGATCAGAGCTGCTTAACTCTCAGTAATAAGAATCCTGTCCCAGGTGAAAAAGCATGAGAAATCAAAAAGTTTCAATGAACATTCCCTGGCACACCATATTTCTCCAACTCTAGAAGTTAGAATACCATAAAACATAAAAACAAGGTCATCCAGCAAATGCAAAAGATTTGGTCAGATTTTTTTTTCTTTATTCGTTTTATCCTCTCATTTCTCTGACTTCATAAACTGATACTAGGCCCCTTTTGGACCTCCACACTAGTGAAAGAAAATGGTACTGCTTTCTTTCTGCAGAAAGCTGAGTTATAGTCAGTACCTGGCTAGTTTGCTTAATGGCTCTCTCTAAAAGATCATTTCCCTAGACAAATAAATAAGAACTTTTTATTGCAATCTGTATGGGTCAAGAAAATAATTCTGATTTTAAACTGGTTAAAAAAAATTTTAAATGTCAAATACAATGACATAAAAATACTTCATCTGACTAGTTGAAGAGTAAGGAAGCATACAGCTAATATGACTGTTAGAAGTATAGTAGTCCAGCCGGGCGTGTGGCGCACGCTTGTCATCCCAGGACTGGGGAGGCTGAGACCGGAAGCATACAGCTAATATGACTGTTAGAAGTACAGTAGTCCAGCCGGGCGTGGTGATGCATGCTTGTAATCCCAGGACTTGGGAGGCTGAGACCAGAGGATCCGGGTTCGCGGTCAGCCTCAGCTACTTAGTGAGGCCCTCCACAACTTATTTTGAAACCATGTTTCAAAATAAAGAATAAAAAATAGGGCTGGGGGTGTAGCTCGGAGGTGAATGCCCCTGGGTTCAATCCCCAGTACCACACACAAAAAAAGTATAGTAGTCCACTGGTATTGATTCAAGAACTCTCCTTGGATATCAAAATCCAAGGATGCTCAAGTCCCTTATATAAAAATGGTGTCGCATTTGCATATAACATATGCACAAACTCACATATACTTTAAATCATCTCTAGATTATAACACCTACTACAATGTACACAGTTGTTATACTGTACTGTTTAGGAAACAATGACAAAAAACATCTATATAGGTTTGGGACAGATGCAACCATCATTGGCCTAACTACATATGCAATCTGTGGTTGACTGAATCCTCGGTTGTATTAATTTTTGGTATGACAATGAAATCTTTAAAAAGACATTTTCATTTTAATTGTTTCCCTACCTCTATGAAAATACATGTATCTGAGGGCCCTGTAACCTGTTAGTTCCCAGGGGAAAAAAAACTTACCTAAGAAGGTAGAATATCCTACATTCAAAGAGACTGTCTGTAATTATAACAGGGAGACTTTATCTCTACTTACGAAGAGTTACCTTAGAATATTATAAAATCAGGGGTCTGACTTACTCCACTTAGCTGCAGTATGTCCACCTTTAGTGATATGCCATTCAAACACAGCATTTACTTTCTTCACCACCTCACGCCCGACATCCTTGAGGCGGCGACCTATTTCCTCAAACACAAGAGTGCTCTGAAGCTCCCCACCCTGACAAAAAGAGAACACTTAATCTCAAGAGTTTGGTAAAAAAGGGGAAAGTGACTGTCTCTAAATCTTCATACGAATCTCAGTTAAACTACTTTTTTCACACTAGTCTTCTTTCACTTTTTCCTTATATTTATTTACATCATCCAAAACTTTAGTTCTCTTAATAAGCAGATTCTACTTTTATCAGAATTCAAAAATAACATTTGAAAAGTAAACTAAGAACTGGATAACCCAGTTAACTTCAGATACTGAACAAATCAATCAACTTCTGTGGTCTCATTTTTCTGTTGTTGTTTATAAAATGGGACTAAATTACATGATGCCTGAATTTCTTTCTAGCTCTAAGAATTCCTAAGTTTTGATCTTAGGTAATTCTTAAGAAATTTTAATTTTCAGTCAGTTATGTGATTATATGGTTTTTATCAGAAAATTAAAGATCACTGGTATGAAATTTTCAACATTACCAAGTTAATAATTTGAAGATATAAACATTTTAATCAAAAGTCTCAGCTTGTTAATACAGAATACAAATGTTTTAATAACACATGCTATTGTTTTTATACTTGCATATAAATATTTATACAAATCTTTAAATCAAGAAAAGAGATGTTGTTTAACTTTTTACTGATTTTTTTCTAAAATACATTTAAGATTTCTCACTAAACAACTGACTTAGTTATTCTAAAACTAAAAAATTCTCCTGAAAGGCAACCCAGTATCCTACAAAAAAGTTTTTTTTAAAACTGTAAGTTATTACCAAAGTATTTTTTATTCCAAGCAGTTTTGAATTCATGTCCTTCAATTCTTTTTATAGCTCTTAATTTTCCAAAATAGCCTGAACATTCTTAACTAAAATTCATAAATAAGTTAGTGTCTTAGATACCAGCTTTTACAACCTACCTCAGAGGGTGTCTTAGCTGAAACAGCAGACGTTGGCACAAGATCCACATAGGCATCTGAAATGACAATGTCTCCAGTTTCTCGGACCTTATGAGAGGTGGGGAAAAAAAAGTCAGCTCATTCTAAGATCCCAATGGAAACACAATTTCATTGCGAAGTGCTATAAAGTCATTTAAAAGACGTTTTTATTTTTGTTTCATATGAAAAAGAAAATAAGACAAATAAAGGGTTAATAATGTAAGTGACAAGATGAATAAACATGATGACTTCCTGATTTAATATAATAGTTATTAGCCCCGCTATAGAATCAACTGGAGCCCTAAAACAAACACCAATGAAAATGTCCCATCATCCAAAACACCAATTTAAATGGGCTGGGGTGAAGTCTGGACTTTGATAAGTTGGTATTTTTTTTCCAAACATACAGGGAGCCGGGTGAGAAGTTCTGAATCCTTATAAATGGTAAAAGACATAGCAATATCCACATAAGGTAGTAGTACTCAAAGTACATTTGTTCTGTTAATACAGAATAAAAATGGCTAGGGACAGACCATAATAGTGTTTTTGAAATAGCAATTCTAGTTCTTATTTCAAATGGGAAGTATACCTAGCATAAACTGAATGCCTACATAGCCTTTTCCCAAAACAGTCATTAAAGAATCCTAATTCCAGCCGGGCGTGGTGGCGCACGCTTGTAATCCCAGTACTTGGGAGGCCGAGACAGGAGGATCACAGGTTCATGGCCAGCCTCAGCTACTCAGTGAGGCCCTCTGCAACTTAGTGAGACCCTGTTTCCAGATAAAGAATAAAAAATAGGGCTGGGGGTGTAGCTCAGAGGTAGAATGCCCCTGGGTTCAAGCCCCAGTACCACAAAAAAAAAAAAAGAATCCTAATTCCCAATTCTTTATTTCAAATTATTCCAATGGTATTCTTTCATAAAAATGATGATACTGCTACAAAAGTATAGGATAAGTTTCTAAAAGTTAAGGAAGCACTTAGTAAAATTTTGATTTTTAACAACCGAGAAGATCATTCTCCCTTGACTAGTTCCCTTCATACATCGGAGGGAAAAAAAACCTTTCAATTTGTTCATTTTCCTCCACATTATATATAGCAAAAAGCATGAAAAGAGACAATTAATGAACAAAATGCACTTTAGTGAATTGTTTTCTTATAGCCCTGTCAAGCATATCCTTTCAAACACTCGTTTAAAAATGTTTCTTAAAATACAACAGAAAGGAAGGAAGGAGAGAGGAAAAGAGGTAGTGAAAAAAGGAGTCTTTTATATACATAAAATAAAAAAGAGATCACTAGGGAAAATAGCAAATATACTGAAAGGCTGTGAAGGCATGCTTAGAATTTATCAAAATTCCAAGAATTTATCACATTAAGGATTATTTCTCAGGCCTCTAAGTTTGTATTCATAGGAATTATTTATGTACTGTTCATTGCAAGACTTGTGTGAAAAGATAAACATAATAAAGTCGTGGTCCTCAACACTTTCAGAGTTGAAAAATAAAACATACACAAAACAATTAGAAAATAAAAGGACTTCAAAATAGGTGGCACAGATATTAACTGCAAGATTTCAGAGACAGCCAAATGTATTGTGCATATATGGGTAGGAAAGAGGGGAAGGGGAAGAGACTGGCTATAAAGTAAGGCAGAACTTGAACTTCCTCCTGTCAGACAGAAGGAATCCACAAAGTAAAACAAACAGTATGCATGGGTTAAGCAGGAAAATGATACTGCAGCAGCAGGAAGCAGTTAAGACTATGGCAATCACATAACAGAATTTTGCAAAGTTATCATTTTAAAATTAAAAAATACAGTATAAAGAAGGCCCTGGGATCTAAGTTTTGGAGCCAGGCTGACGGGTTTACATCTCCCACCTCAACCACTTGTGTGTTCATGACCACGTGGCCTCAAGTACAACATCAAGATTTTATTAAGAACCTAGATTTTCTCTTATCTCAATGCAGAGTTGTTATGTATATTAAAGACAATAGTCTAAGGCAAGCATACACCTGTAATCCCAGTACTTGGGAGGCAGAGACAGGAGGATCACAGGTTCACGGCTGGCCTCAGCAATTTGGTGATGCCCTCAGCAATTTAGTGAGACCCTGTTTCAAAATAAAGAATAAAATAGGGCTGGGGGGTGTGGCTCAGAGGTAGAACATCCCTGGGTTCAATCCCCAGTACCGCAAAAGAAAAAAGAAAGAAAAAAAAAGATAATAGTAACACTCTGTGTTACAAGATGTTAACTTGTGAATTTTTGTGTAAACAAGATACACAAGATTTCTGTCCACAAAGAAAGAGAACTGTAAAGGATATAATTTTATTGTGCTGTAAAAAATTAACTAGTTTCTCTCTACCTCAGCAAAATTACAGCAGAATTGCTTTCCTATTAAGATTATGGTTTTACCATGTTGCAAGAACCTTCATTAATGAGTTAGAGAAAACGAAACAAGGTACATCTGGCGATCTTTTCAATTAAAAGTTAACAATAATTTAAAAAAATATATATGCTCTATGCTTTCCTCATACCCATAGTACTGACCATAACAATGCTAACAAGGAACAAACATGATAGGGTCTGGTGAAGAGGGTAACAATAACTCTATTATTCCTACCTTGGTTTGAAAGTGAATTCTGTTTCCTTCCTTCCACATCTCAGTTTGTAGAGTCTGTCCTGGATATACAGGTTTTGCAAAACGAGCCTTTAGAAATTAAGAGAAGTCTTTGGGGTTAAAAATGCTTTAAAATGAAACTTTTCTACTACTGATGGGGGAGAAATTTGGGAGGCTAGCAAAAAAAAAAAAAAGAAAACGGAGGTTTAAATATATTTAGATACATAAAAGACCTAAAAATAATGTGAAAAGTTAGTACAGAAAGGATATAGATAGTATTGCATAAGCTAAGTCTTCATCTTTCAAAATATAGAATCAGTAAATAGTGTTTTTTCTTGATGAATCAAGAAACAAAACCCTAATCATTATTAGGTAGAGTTCCCATAGGTAGTCAGTCACCAGACAACTTTTAAAAAAGAGTTTGAAGTGTTACTAAGTCAGGGCATGAGGCCTGGGGGGGTTATACAAGGCAGAATAATTTTACCTATTAGTTAATAAATTTCTGTGTTATTTCATTGAAGCTGTACACACATGACTGGATAATAAAAATAGTTGTAATGAAATAAAAACATAAGAGTAGTCAGTGTTATAAAGGGCAAGTCATCAGAAAATGCATTTTCACTGCTGCAAGGAACACAAACAATCAAAGTTTTTGGAGTTAACTGACACTGCCTCAAGTGTCATCCCAAGTGTGTATTTTTTTGATTTATACAAAAATACTGTGGGCACAAATATTTTCCTTTGTTACTTATAATGGATAAAAACTTGAAATCAACTTCAAAGTATAAAAACTAAGACCAATATGCAGCTATCATACTGTTATAGGGGTAGGTGTGTTGGAGTTCAAATACAACCACTTCACATTTTCAGTTAAATTAGGCAAATTACAATAGGAAAAAAAAGTATATCTTAAGTTTTTACAGCAGAGATACTAGTATACAAACACATAAAATTTATAAAACAATCCAATTAATCTTCTGTTAAAACTCTAACTATGTATGTTGTATGGGTAATACAACTATTTATAGCTACAAAAAGAAAATCTGCCGATTCCAACTCAATGGAATAATAAAAATGCACAAGAAGAGATACAAATGGCCAATAAATACATGAAAAAATGTTCAACATTCTTAGCAATCAGGGAGATGAAAATTAAAACTACACTGAGATTTCATCTAACCCCAATCAGAATGGCAATCATCAAGAAGTCAAACAACAATAAATACTGGCGAGGATGTGGAGAAATAGGAACTCTTCTACACTGTTGGTAGGATTGCAAATTAGTATAGCCACTATGGAGATCAGTGTGGAGATTCCCCAGAAAATTGGAAATGGATCCACCATATGATCCAGTTATCCCACTCCTAGGTATCTTTCCAAAGAGACTGAAATCAGAATATTATAGTAATATATGCATAGCCATGTTTATAGCAGCACAATTCACAATAGCCAAATTATGAACCAACCTAGGTGTCCATTAACAGATGAATGGATTATAAAATTATGGGACATATACACATTGGAATTCTACTCAGCAATAAAGAAGAACAAAATAATGTCATTTGCAGGAAAATGGATGGACCTGGAGAACATTATGTTAAGTGAGATTAGCCAGTCACAGGAAGTGAAGGGCCATATGTTTTCTCTCATATGCAGAAGCTAGGGAGTAAGGGGGATACAGGAGAGACTTTAGATAATAGAGGAGAAACTTCAGTGGAACCAGGGAGGTGGTCTAGGGGTGGAGGGGGGAGGATCAATGAAGGAATGACTTCCACTGGCATTATGTACATGTGTGAGAATACTAATGTCACTCTCACTGTCCTGTATAGGGAAGGGGGAGTGGGGAGGGAGCCGGGGGAAAGCCCACCACGCTGTGTGCGTGGCTGTCACTATCACTATGAACTTTATTACAATGTGAGACTATAATACACCAATAAAAGTATTTAAAAATGCATATCGCTGCAGTGTAGTACCTATTTTAAGTTAAGTCACTAAACATATTTAAAGAGAGAGAAAATAACTAATATCCAAATTATGTAATATTATACATGTACCTTAATTGCCTTGAATCTTGACACATCATTATCTGCAAAGTGCTGTAAAACATGCCTGGCAGAAAATCCAAAGGTGCATAATCCATGTAATATGGGCTTCTCAAAACCTATAAAAAGAGAATTTAGATGTATACAGGTACCTTTCATGTTTAAAAACCAAGTGTACAGTTAATTCAGGATTTTAAAAATATGTCTTTAAGCTGCATTAGCATGAATTATACCATCTAATTTAAGAAGCATTGAAAATATGTTTTGTAAATGATACTTTCTGGGAGAAAATTATGAAATAAATAAAGAAAAAAACGGGAAAAGAATGGGAGAGATCTGGGAACACAAAGAATTGTTTTGTTTGGCTTTGGTTTTAAGGTAAACTCATCCATGGTGACTTATCTCAATGGCCACATAGGTAGACGATCCTCCCTATCCTTCAGAGTTCCTGGCTTCTCTGACGCCTTGTCAGTGATGACAACTTCAACACCCTTCCCCACAGTCCTGCTCCAGACCCTGCACTAGCAGGAGCTTCACCCCACTGAACTTAAAGTACACCACGTTCTGAGCCACTTCCTACCTCTCCATGTCCTCTGCACAAATGTGCTAAGAGAACTATGTCTCAAATGTTACTGAAAGTGCCGGTCATAAGTAACAGTGTATGTAGGTACACTATTTAGATAACTAAGCTAACACGTTTCATTGATACAGATCATTAGCTACTCACCTGCAAGGCCAGCAAAGTTAGGGTCAATGTGTAAGGGATTCCAGTCTCCACTGAGGCGGTACAAAGCGGCCTATGGAGAAAGAATGACAAGTGCCACTACTACTCAGTGTTCTTCAAGAAAACATCAAAAGAAAAAACAGGAAACATGGCTAGTTATGTATAAAAATGCATCATAATGTACCTATTCAAGCTCTAAGTTAAAAAATACTTCTAGCAAAAAAGATTACCTGTAAATTAAATGTTTTTGTTTTGTTTTGTTTTGCAACACCTGACACTAAAATCAGTGGAAGCAAAAACTGTCAAATAATAGGAACGGAAGCCAAGAATCACATACCATTATCTGAGGGGAGATACACAAAAAGGGGTCATCAATCTACACTCATTAAGACACAATGGAGACAAGGTAAGTGTTTACAGTCTCTTCTAATCAAGCAAAATTTATCCCATCTTTCTTAATGGAGTATTTTAAATTGAAACCCACAGCAGTGCACTAGACATATAAATGTCAAAGACTTCCCGCAAACTTTCATTCCTCTGTACACTTACTCCTGAATATCAGCTGCCCACCAAGAAAACACAGATAGCTTGCCATTTGATTAAATTTCTGCTTGGGCCAGATTTTTAGAGTGCTAATTTACTTAGATAAGGTAGGACAAGCAAAAAAGATATAGATAACATTAGGGGGAAAGTCACCCTACTTCCTAGCATTTAAATTATGCATTTCTCAAGCCAGAGAATTAAAGAACTAAAAGGGAAGAATTGATTTGAGAATTAAAGGGGAGAGATTCACAAAACAGCTAGTAATGGGTATTTAATGCCTCTACATAGTAATTATATATACATTAATAACATTATGACTACCAAGTATGGTGACACTATTTATATATAAACCAGGGGATCTGCCTCAAGACTCTTCCTTTTCTCATCAAAAGCTGTTTTAAGTTTTCCAAGACTATTAAAATGTTATATAAAGACTAGCTATGTCAGCATATCTGACTTTTTAAATGACCATTCTTTTTTAATAAATTTGATTTATAAAAAAATAACATTTTCTATAATTCATAAGGACACTTCATTCCCTTTTTAAGAAGCTTTGTATAATTTGTATGTGTGTGTGTGTGGTACTGGTGATTGAACCCAGGGGCCTTCTACTGCTGAGCTACACCCCAGCCCTGTTTTATTTTTTATTTTGAAACAGGGTCTCACTAAGTTGCTGAGGGCCTTGATGAGTTGCCAAGGCTGGCCTCAAACCTGTGATCCTCCTGTCTCAGCCTCTCAAGTACTGGGATTACAGACGTGCACCACCACTGCCCAGCTGCTTTGCATAATTTTAATGAACACTTTCCCTTCCCCATCATGTCATATTAAAGTTCTATAAATTATTTACTTTTTCAGAAACTCAATATTCTTTCCTTTTTATGTCTTCAAAATATAATAATCAAATTAATAACTATTGAACACTAGTAACTTATAACATTCCTTATTTGATATTAAAGGATTAAATGATAATTTTTAAAAAGCACTTTACAAACAATAAAACGTTAGGCAACCAGACATTATCAAATTGTATACAAAGGGAAGGAAAGACACATTTCAGGACCTCAAAGGGAAGTTGTCCAACACATGATAAACCATGGGCACGGTCACCAGACAGGCTTGGGTTCTTCAGCTCTACCATCATTGGGCAAGTCTCTTCACCACTTTAAGCCTCATTTACAAGAATTGAGAGAAGCCAGGCGTGGTGGCGCACACTTGTAATCCCAGTACTTACGAGGCTGAGACAGGAGGATTGCAGGTTAGCGGCCAGCCTCAGCTACTTAGTGAGGCCCTCTGGCCCTCTGTAACTTAGTGAGACCCTACTTCAAAATAAAAAATAAAATAAAATATGGCTGGGAGCTGGGTGTGGTGACGCATGCTTGTAATCCCAGTACCTGGGAGGCTGAGACAGGAGGATCTGGGTTTGCAGCCAACCTCAGCTACGTAGGCCTCCACAACTTAGTGAGACCCTGTTTCAAAATAAAGAATAAAAACTAGGGCTGGGGGTGTAGCTCGGAGGTAGAATGCCCTGGGTTCAATCCCCGGTACCGCCCAAATCCCCCCCCAAAAAAAAACAAAAATAAAATAGGGCTGGGGGTGTAGCTCAGAGGTAGAAAGCCCTGGGTTCAATCCCCAATGCCACCAAAAAAAAAAAAAAGTCTGAGAGGAGCTGAGGGTGCCGCTCAGTGGTAAAGCGCTTGCTTGGCATGTGCAAGAGACTGGGTTCAATCCCCTGTAGCACACGAAAAAAAAGGTTTTTTTTTGAGAGGCTACCAGGATTTACTTTCATAGTAGATAGAAAAATTAAATGAAATAAAGCTTACAGATCCATGTAACGTAAGTCCATGCTTATCCAGGTTACTAATCATAACAAATATTAATGCCTTAATAAATGTTAACAACAATAAGTCAACCAAGTTTTAAGATTACTAATATTCTTATCTCAAAGATATCATTCCTATAAATAAAAAAGTCTTCTAAAAAATCATATTAATTGATATGAAAATTTTCATATTATTTCAATGATGGCATTGCTTCCTATAGATATAATAGAGTTAGCAAAGACAAAAAAGGTTCATCATGAGAAATGACAAAAGCCACTGACTGGGTGTTTTACTAAATTCAATCATAATAAGAGATAAGTGTTCTCTAATAAATAAGGAATACCGCCAATGCTCATTTTCTACAAATTTTTGAAGGAGTAACATTTCAAAAAGAACACTAAAAAGTTCTTGTTTTACTTCATTTCTATCTACATGTAAAAGTCATTATGAGTAACAGAGAAAGACATGAAAGGGAAGAGGGAAAGGAAGAAAAATAGCTACATATTGTCTCAGTTGTGTATTAAAAGTAGGTAGGGAGCCGGGCGTGGTGGCGCACGCTTGTAATCCCAGTACTTTGGGAGGCGGAGACCAGAGGATCTGGGTTCGCGGCCAGCCTCAGCTCGCTCACACGCGCGCTCACTCTCTCTCTCTCTTTCTCTCTCTCCCCCTGTCTCTCTCTCTCTCTACCTAGTGAGGCCCTCAGCAACTTCGTGAGACCCAGTTTCAAAATAAAGTATAAAAAATAGGGCCAGGGGCGTAGCGCGGAGGTAGAACGCCCCTGCGTTCAATCCCCGGTACCGCAAAAAAAAAAAAAAAAAAAAAGTAGGTGGGAGGGCCTTCTGTATATGAGTAAGTTATTTCTTAATTTTGCCACTAAGTTAGACTAAAATTCTAAAGAAAAAGGCTCAGGAACAAGTGCTTTCTAAATCTCATATCCCACCCAAAAATATACAGATCAAAAAGAAGAAACAAAACTATACGAATCCCAAGCCTGCCATGTAATTAGAAGACAGAAAACACTACAAATTTCAAATTCTATAAATAGCAAACTAAGTACCAATTTCCAACAGCACTATCTCTTGAGCACCCTCTGAAAGCTACTGTGGAGAGAAGAGAGGTTGGGGTGGGGGAGGTGCGGAGGAAATGCAAGGAAGAGAGAAGAATTCCCTCCCAGATAAGGTCCACCTTAAGGTCAAAAATACTGAAAAGAATCCTGGGATATGAGAGCACTGGCTACAGAGGAAAAAAAAAAACTAAAAACTAGAAAGGCACAGTACACAAATGGAAGTCCCCAAAAGTTACTACCTTGGGGGGAAAGAGGATAAAACAAAGTATTCCCTTTGAGGACTGGATGGTAAAGGAAAAGAGGAACAAGAGAGGGACATAATACACCTTAAAAGAAAAACATCTTCCAATAGTACCTGATTATAAAAGCTATTGATTAAAGAAATGGTGGCGCATGGTACTTGGGAGGCTGAGACAGGATCGCAGGTTCGAGTCCAGCCTCAGCAATTTAGTGAGACCCTGTTTCAAAATAAAAATGGCGAGGGTGTAGTTTGGAGGTAGAATGCCTCAGTACTCCCCCAAAAGAAACTGCACCTTGCTATATGGAAAGAATAGGGCAATTTCAAACTAGCAATCTTGGAAACCATCTCAAACCATCAATTTGGTCTATAAAATGCAGAGGTAAATAATCTACATCTATATAAAGGTACTAAACATCCATGTACCATCTTAGTTCAGCAAGGTCCCATCTTTACTGCCAAATCCTTCTGCATATTACTCTCTAATTCTCTGAATGTCTACAACACTTACTTTACAAATCAAAGCTTTTTCTATAACCATTCATTGCTTGGAATAGATGCCCTAGTTACTCAGACATCTACATCTTGAATATCCAAATGTCCTTCCCACTCCTTGAAAACAGACGACGTTTCTTGTGCTTGATTTGTGTTTCCTACAGAAGAGATCTAGTTTCAGATAGCCCACAAAGCTCCTGAAATTTATGCTAAGTTTTATTGCAAAAGATTTTTTGAAGACATGGTATATAGCTTCATCAGTTATTAGAGGTTTTTTTATTTACTTTTTAAGATGACTATAGCTTTTTGTTAGCTTTTAGCACAGTTTAATATTTTGCTGTGTGACAGGATAGTGATTAAATCAACAATTATTTTTTATAAATAATGGGCACACATTTGACAGAGGTCCTTAACTATTTTGTACCACAGAATCATTCAACATAATGAAGGCACAGGCATCACTTACAGATACACAAAAGTATAGGGGATCAGAGTTATATTTATTTATTTATTATTCTTTATATTGAAACAGGGTCTCACTAAGTTGCGGGGGGCCTCACTAAGTAGCTGAGGCTGGCCGCGAACCCGGATCCTCTGGTCTCAGCCCCCCAAGTACTGGGATTACAAGTGTGCGCCACCACGCCCGGCTAGGGATCAGAGTTATAAACAAAAGCGTCATCAACCAGGTGGATTGGTCACTTCAAAAACACAATCTTACCTGATTGAGTGAAGTAGTATCTGTAAGTACAGCATCAGGAGGTCTACGAGGTACAGCTACAGCTACCTGAAATCAAAAGACATTATAAGTTAAATCTTTTTTTGTTGTTGTTGGTGTTGTCATACTGGGGATTGAACCCAGAGGCACTCTACCTCCGAGCTACATACCCAGCCATCATTATCAAAATCATCGTCATCATCATCATCATCATCATCTATTATTGTTTTGTTTTTTGAAACAGGGTCTCACTAAACTGCTGAGGATGGTCTTGAACCTGTGATCCTCCCGTCTCAGCCTCCCAAGTACTGGGATTACAGGTATGTGTCACCATGTCTGGTTTATAAATTAAATCTTATATACAAAATATTATATTCTCTTTACCTAAACTGGTATTTGATAAACAACCGTGTTCCAATATAGTAAACTCTGTAAACTAGACTAAAGGGCTTTTTGTTTTCAAATATTTTATGTTTAGGAGATGACATTTAAAATTTCATAACTCCTAGCTTCATATAGATGACGCTGTCCCAGAAATGAGCCTTTTTAATGTAAGGAATTACATAATCACACCCATTCTCCAGATCACAAAGGAGAAAAAGGGACAGTTTTTCCTGTGTAAAAGATAATGACAACTGTAAGAATTTGACACAAAATCAAAATCAATCTAAATTGATTCAGTCTTTAAATTCAGTCTTATAAAATCCTTCATTTTCCCTCTTAAAAAATTATAAATTTTAAACTCAGTTATCAATAAAAACTCTTGAATTTAATGCCAACTTAATACCAACACTTAAAACTATTGATAAAAACTTAGTGGATGTACAAGATAAGAATTTATAGTTGATTTAAACCAAACCAAAGATAAAAACATCCTCATCAGTTGAACTGTATTCAAATAGCTAACATCTACTTTTTAATAATGTATAAAAGAAACAAAATTATATTACTTGTTTTATCTCTATTAGGTAAATTTTCTACATTAACATCAGCTTTTATTCACTCAGTGTTAAAGAATTAGACAGTGATTTTTCACTATTTAAATGCCAAGCTTAAGTTGACTTAAGGCTTAGAGACAGGAGGATCCGGTTTCGCGGCCAGCCTCAGCTACTTAGTGAGGCCCTCTGCAACTTAGTGAGACCCTGTTTCAAAATAAAGAATAAAAAATAGGGCTGGGAGTGTACCTCGGAGGTAGAATGCTCCTGGGTTCAATCCCCAGCAGAAGAAAGGAGAGAAGGAAAGAAGGAAGCAAGGAAGGAAGGAAGGAAGGAAGGAAGGAAGGAGGAAAGAAAGAAGAAATAGTCTTTCCCAGATAAGCAGAAACTGAGGAAATTCATCACCACCAGATTAGTCCTACAAGAAATACTTAAGAGAGACCTACACTAAAAAAGAAATGATGATAACTACCATCATGAAAACACATAAGCATACTAAATTCATTAGAAAGACAGATACATGGAAGAGAATCAAATCTTAGTATGACAAAAAAAAAACAACCAAATCACAAAACAAACAATAAATAAGCCAATAAGCTGGCATGGTGGTACATGCCTGTAATCCTAGTACTTGGGAGGCTGAGACAGGAGGATCACAGGCTTGAGGCCAGCCTCAATAAATTAGCAAGGCCCTCTACAACTTAATGAGACCCTGTTTCAAAATAAAAAATAGGGCTGGTGGTGTCGCTCACAGGCAGAATGTCCCTAGGCTCAGTCCCCAGTACCACAAATAATAACAACAACAACAACAATAAATAAGAGTGGTGGAAAAGAACAAAAAATACACAAAATAGGCAGAGTACAATTAACAAAATGACAAGAGGAAATTCATACTTATCAATAATAACCTTGACTATAAATTGATTAAATTCACCAATCAAAAGACATGCACTGTAAAAATGGATTAAAAATAAGAGCCAACTATATGCTGCCTACAAGAAACTCACTTCACTGGTAAACATACAAATAGACTAAAAGTGAAGGGTTGGAAAAAGATATAAGAAGTGTAAATGGAAACCAAAAGCAAGAAGGAGTATCTGTACCCACAGCAGATAAAGCAGCCTCTAAGTTGAAAACTAAAACCAGACAAAAGTTTTTTGGTTTTTTGGTACTAGGGATTGAATCCAAGGGCATTCTACTTCCGAGCTACATCCCCAGCCTTTCTTATTTTTTGTTTAGAAACAGGATCTCACTACATTGCTGAGGGTCTTGCTAAATTGCTGAGGCTGGCCTTGAACCTGGGATCTTCCTGTCGCAGCCTCCCAAGTACTGGGATTACAGGCACGCACCACCATGCCCAGCTAAAGGTCATTATATATCAATAAAATAATCAATTCTGCAAGAAGATATAATAATGTTAAATATATATGCACTAAACATGATACAATCCAACTAAATAAAACAAATATTATTACATCTAAAGGAAGAGATAGACTCTATTACAATAATGGTTGGGGATTTCAACACCCTACTAACTTCAATGGACAGCTCTTGCAAGCAGAAAAATCAACAAAGAAACATCTGAGTTGAACCATACTATAGGCCTAACATTGAACATTGAACATACTATAGGCCTATAATTGAACCAATGGGCCTAACAGACATTTATAGAACATTTAATCCAACAGCAACAGAATGTACATTCCTCTCATCAGCACATGTCACATTCTCTAGGATAGACTGTATGTTAGGCCACAACTCAGGTGTCAATAAATTGTTAAGAACTGATACCATATCCCTTTCTTCTGTAGAAACTAGTAAGTCAACCTTGTAGAAGAATGAAATGGAATAGTGGTTACTAGAGACTTGGAAGGGCAGGAGGGAGGGAAGACAAGGTTCAGGAAGGGCAACAAAACACACTGGGAGTGGAGGGATTACTCCTGGCTCTGCTTTAGGACAGTAGTTGCTGTAGTTAAAAAAAAAAATCGATGACACATTTCCAAGAAACTAGGAGAGTATGAAATTCCACTGTAAACATGTATTGACTTGCCACAATGTGCCCCATGAAGATATACAAATATTGTTTCCATAAAACAAAAGGCCTTGCCTTACCTTAACTTTTTCTGATGTTCGTTTTCCTCCAAAGCCCCCAGAGCCAACAAGGAAAAGAGAGAACTGATTATAGCATATAAGTTCCTCTCCAGAATAAGAATAGACTATAAAGAAAATAAAAGAAAAAATAAAAGGTGTTGTTTTCAAGACATAACTAGTTCACCAAGATATGTTCAACAATTCCTTTAAAAGTTTCAAAAACAAAAGCCAATTAGTGAAAAAGTTCTGTATAACAAATGACCAAGCTGGATCACAAAGCACTCATTTTTTCATACTTCTATTGGTACATTATAATTATACATCATAGTGAAACTCGAAGTGATACAAGCATACATGCACACGTCATTTAGAGCAAAACACTCATTTCAATGCACCCACTACCAGTCTCTGAAAGGCAGAGACAACAGCTTCACGAATCCTGTCTTCACTATGAAACAGCAGGCTGTTTTCAATTCTTAAACCTCCCCATCTGCCTTATATTTCTACTATTCTATCACAAACATTTCAAATAACTCCACACCCAGACCACACCCAGACTTTCAAACATTCTGCCAAAGCATTCAAGAAGAGCAGAGAATGCTAAAAAAAAAAAAAAAAAAAAAAAGTTAGGTGGGAACAAAGGTGTAAGCCATACGGGGCAGGGTCCTGGCTGTTCTGCCCACCAATGTATTTCCAGAAATTAGAATAGTACCTGGTACAAACAAGGCACCTAAATAAGGTTCATATGGTTCATTAAATTAACCAATAATCAGTAAATACATGACATAAGTGAGCAAGTTTATAATTTCATATAAGCTGTATTTATAATTTCTAATACCCTGTGACCCATTACCAAGAATTGAATAAATGGAGCAGATCAAGAAAAGAAGAGTAAAGATTAAAGCAAAGTTACTACATGACTTTGGTATGTTACACTGGTAAATGACAAGAATAATAAAAGAGAACTTGGAAAATTTTAGCCAAATATCAGCCAACATCCACAATGACAAGTAAAAAAACCTAAAATAGAAGAGATAAAAAAGAGGAGGAGGAAGAAAATAGAGAACACACATCCTAAAGTCATTAAAAAAATTTATTATTAAGTAAAAACAACACAAGTTCTCAAACAGCATATGCAATACAGGTGACCCCAGCTTACAATGGTTCAACTTAACAGTTTTTTAACTTCACTATGATTCAGTAGAAATGTATTTTTACTTTTTCCCCCAGGCTAGAGATATGCAGCAGGGCAAGTTCTTGAGATGCTGGGCAACAGCACCAAGCTGTAGCTCCCAGTTAGCCATGATCACAAGGGTAAACAACCCACACTTCACTGTGTTCCTAAGCTATGATGTCTGTTAGATTTATTAAATGCATCTTTGACTTGAGATACTTTCAACTTACAATGGGGTTTATCAGATGTAACCCCATAAGTCAAGGAGCATCTACATAACCTCCTATGTATTTACAACAAAAATGATAGGCCTATATTCCAAATACCAAGCAACACTGAATGTTCCACTGTTATTTCTAAAAGTTTGACAGTATTTTTCTTCTTAAACTTTAAAATAAACTTAAGTAATATATCTTTAGCATATACTTAATTACTAGTATTTCAACATTTATTCAACTACTATAATCATTTTTCTCACCACAGATAAAATGTGGCTATGATGTTTAAATCATATTATAAATTTAGGTAGGCTTTAATGCACAAGTGTCGGAACCTATCATTTGGAAGAATGATCCTGTGATCAAATATGATGCAAGTTCCAAATAATTGACATAGAAAAGATTATCTACAACATAGCCTATTGAGAGCTATCTGTATTTTCTGCCAAAAACATACTCCAGCAAACATATTTCTCCTCTAGGATTTTTATACAAGCCATATTTCTCATAAGCTTTGGTTATATTGTTTTAAAAAATTCACTGAACTGCCCCTCAAATGCTACCTTGCTGTCTTACCAATTGGAAAATAAATACATACTTATCAATGTCAGTGGTGAAGTATTATGTTACATACAAAGTCTAACAACGTTATTATAAGAACTATAAATGAGTTACCATCCACAAGTATCACTACGCCGGATCCTTTATCTAGGACATCAGCAATAACTGCTTCACATTTAAATTTTCCTAAAATGAAAAGTAAAATAAATAAATAGACTGTTTTAAAGACCATAAGTTATTACATTATTAACATAGTTTCCACTGTAATTACAACAAAACTAAAAATTATGATATAAAATAATTTTCATAAGCTCATTAAAATTCAACATTAATAATTCAGAAACACCTGAATCTATAAATTTCAAACATTAATATTTCTGATAAATTAGATTTTTAAAAATAACCATTTTCAATGTCAACAACTCCTCCTGGTCTCCTTTAAACTCAACAAATATTTGTCATCCAACAAATATTTGTTGAACACCAATACCATTTATCCCATTCTTTCTCAAATTTTTACTGGTTTAAATGAGATAGTATTTCTGATTACTTTCTTTCAAAAACTCTTTATCCCCTCAATTAACTAGTAATGTTCTGATATATTAAGCACTATTCAAGGTGAACTCAACTTTTTCTCTTTTATTCTATAGGAAGGAAAGGTATTAATCACCTAGCTGCCAAGCCACAAACTTGAGCATCAGCCCTGACTCTCAGAAAGTAAGAAGCACACTGCGAGATTTAAGTATGCAAAGATTAGTAGAAGCTAGGTCATAATAAAAACTTCTAACTTCATCCTAAAATCTAGGGACAGCCATTTGAGGTTTTAAATAGGGAAGTAGCAAACACATTTTCATTTTAGAAATAATATGACTACAGTGAGTTGAGTAGATCTGTGAGGAATAAAAATAGGGGCCAACTATCTCCTAGCCAGACTCATTTATAAGGTGAGAGAAGAACAAAGTAAAAAGCAAAGAAGTAGCCAGGTATGGTGGCGCACGCTTGTAATCCCAGTACTTGGGAGGCTGAGACAGGAGGATCCGGGTTTGCAGCCAGCCTCAGCTACTTAGTGAGGCCCTCCGCAACTTAGTGAAACCCAGTTTCAAAATAAAAAGATAAAATAGGGCTGGGGGTGTAGCTCGGAGATAGAACCCCCTGGGGTTCAATCCCCAGTACCACATAAAGGAAAAAAAAAGCAAAGAAGTGGAGGTAGACATAAATAGGAGTATTCTAGATGTATTTATGGGAGAAAAATCAAGTACCTTGGTAATCCTGGATGTGAGAGATGGTAAAAGAGAAATGAAGCATTATAACATCAAGCCAGAGTGATGCTTCTCAAAATCCAGGTCTGTACCTGGAACTCTCTCCTGTTTAGAGTCCTCCAGTGCCAGCCGCTGCCTTTGTAATGAAAGTCAGACTTCCTAACCTGACCACCAAGCCTTCAAGACCCTTCTTATCTCTCTTCTCTCACATCTTGCCACCCTCCCCAACGTTCCCTTGAGGAAGCTTGAATTATTTTCAGTTCCCCTAACAGCCAATGCTATTTCTCACTTCCAATCCTGTGCACACAATGCTTTTCCATCTGCCTGAAACATTTTCTTCTCTTTACATGGTTAAATCCTAATTCAACTTTCATACCCCAGCTTAGAGTCCATTTCTACCAAGAAGCTTTCCTCAAGCCCAAGTTCAGTACCATGTAGAGACCGTCCTGCATATATAGCATCTGTGTGCGCTTACACTTCCCCCATATAAGGTATTTTACAACGTTTATCATTGCCAACTGCTCCTAGACAGACTCTAATCTCTGTATAAGTAGAAATAATGTCTTTTTCATGATTGTATTACCAACCCTTAGCAGAATGCTTCATACATAATAGGTACTTAATAATTTTTTTTTTTTGCGGTACTGGGGATTAAACCCAGGGGGATTCTACCTCCGAGCTACACCCTCCAGCCCTATTTTTTATTCCTTATTTTTGAAACAGGGTCTCACTAAGTTGCGGAGGGCCTCACTAAGTAGCTGAGGTTGGCCACGAACCTGCGATCCTCCTGTCTCAGCCTCCCAAGTACTGGGATTACAAGTGTGCACCACCACGCCTGGCTAATATATGTTAAAAGTGAGTAATTCCAGACAGTTACTTTCTTGATTGGTATTTTCCAAATCTTCTCTAATGAGTACATATTACTTTCTATTTTTGTAAAAATCTAGCTGAAAGACTTCTGATGAGAAAAAGGTTAAATCTATACAAAAAAATTTAAACCATAGTTTCATAGGATTCTATTTTAGAAATCTGGCATAATAATTATTTGCATAATACTTAACTATTCAAAGGAACTTTTACATATACTAATATTTGATGGTCAGATATTCTCTGTGAGAGAATCAAGGCTGGTAACATTATCAGTCTCACTTCCCAGATGAAATAATGTATTATTTTGCACTGATAATAAAGTTATCTTGAGAAAGAAGCAAGTCTAATAAAGAAAGACATCATAGAGAAACATAATAAAGATCAAACTCTTAACCTCAAAAAATCTAGATATCAGCATATCCTGGAGTAGAACATATTCCAGTTCATCTGTCTAATGGTTATATTTATCACAATGAGATGTAAGTCAGCTTATACTGGTACCACTGTGGCTAATAAAGGAGCCAGTAAGAGACGCTGACATCAGCCTCCTGGGCTTGAGGCCCTAGCCTCATCAATAGGTGTGTTTTATGGATAGATTATAAATATTGGATTTCTACAGTTTAAAGGTTCCAAATCACAAGCATCTCAAGTTTTTAATATTCACTGGGAATTGAACTGGGGGGGGGGGGGTCTACCTCTGAGCTACAACCCCAGTCTATTTTATTTTTAATTTGAAACAGGGTCTCACGAAGTTACTACATGATGGTCTCAAACCTGTGATCCTCCTGTCTCAGTTTCCATGTACTGAGATTACAGGTATGCGCCACTATCCCCAGCTGAGAACAAACTTTAAAATTACATAATAAAAATGCACAGACACTACTGAAGAAAAACAATTCATGAGAAACATACCCTGTGGCTAAGGAGGTTAAAGAAATTTTTAAAAGTATTATCCACACCTTTCTATTCATATCATTGTGTAGTTACAATCATTTTGGAGTTTATGTCTAATCTCTCTTCATAAATTAAAATCCTTAAAGGCAGAGTCTAATACATTTCTACTGCCCTTATAACAATGGTTCCCAAATGAACCCCTGCTAGGCTGGATGAATACAAAACATGAATGGACCTTCCTCGCCATCGACACTACCACACCACCCTCAAGCACACACGCGCATACACACACAGTCTCCAGGGTCGGTGCCCACATCCATACTTTACTAAAAATAGAAGGTAATATAATGTAGTAACTGAGGTGATTTTGATATGTAGTCAGATTATAAAATTAGCTAATACTGTGTTTTACAAACAATAGGTATCTAGCAGGTATTTGATGAATGCATAATCCCCACACACTGCCTGTCTCAGATAAAACAAGCTGTTTGAAAATTTAGGCCATAATACTTACACTAAAATAAAGCTATTCCACCTTAAGCAACAAAAATCTCACATTTTTTTAGTAAAATATAAAGGTTTATGAAAAAAATTAAAGTAGGATTCTAACTACTTGCTGACCTCAACATCACATAATGTGAAATGATAAACCCTTCTTTATTTTACCACCATATATGGCCAGTATATAATTAGACAACATTCTGACATCAAAGGGAAAAACCTAAATATATCAAATTATAGTGAAAGAATAACAAGAGAAGCTTTGATGAATAAGCAAGATATTATTGAGAAAAGAAAAAAATGATTATTAAGGTATGATTGATTTTATTTTCCAAAACAAACAAATAGGAGAAAAATTACAAGAAACTATCTTTTAACATTGTTTGCTTTATGAAAATCAGTATCAAGATAAATACCATAGGAAAGAATGAAAAACTATAACCAAAGGACCTACAAGGGGCTATACACAATCACTAAGTTTAGAACATACATACACACAACTGTTCCTTTCTAGCAAAATTTAAAGTAACCAAAGCAAGTATTAGTTAACATTTAATCTACTCTAATGCATATAGTAATTTATGATATGTTTTATGGGGCCACTCTATGGCAGTTAACACAATTACACAGTTTTGAATGTTAATTAGGAAATACAATTATGGTATTAAGGAATTAGTGTCGTCAGGAACTCACCTGTTCTAGGAAGTGGTTTATATAACTCCAAGTATTGCTCGCCATGAAGAACCTGTTAAGATGAGCAGAATTTCATTAGCAAACCTTGCCCCACGGGTGCTGCCTATGCATACTGCTAATCACAAGTGACACTTTACTGTTCCCATGCTCAAACCATTCCTCTTCCCAAATTATCTACCTCAGTTTGTCTTCTACTTCTTAATTGTGTGATACAGAAATAATCGGTCCCCCAATCTAAAGACAGTCAGAACTTTTGAAGCAGGGAAGATATATTTGTTTTATTTCTTGGCATTCATGAATCTTTGTTGACTGATTAGTTATAGATTATTTGCCAATAGCGACACTAAACTAGGCTGTATTCCCAGTGCTTGTAATAGTGCCTGATACCTATTAGGCATCCAGCAAGCATATTTTAAATAAAAATGAACAAATAGGCAAGTGCAAATAATTTCAGGTCACACCTACCAAAGAGAAATGACAACTAAAATACAAATATAAACCTTACAACCATGTTCAAAGTAAAAGTACCATCAATGTCAACAATTCTTTTGTGTAATATCTGGGAAATTATCTACAAAACATAGATACAAAGGATACTGTATGACTTAATAGCCACTTAACCTCAATGTATCAAAGCAAGAATATACCAGGAAAGAATAGGTCAGGACAACCAAAACCCGACCCTCACACCCGAAGGACCACACAGCACTGCAGTGGACAGCTTCCCTGTCTTCCTCAAAAGCCAGGAGTCTGGAAACTCAAGGCTTCAAAGACTGGGATCCTCTCATTCCTGGTCACAGAACAGGAGAGCCGTTTATGATTTCCAACCATGAGTGGAAATTTTCAAACACTTGTTTTACTTTTTCACACTTACATTATCCAAACAGAAGAACAATGCGCTGCAAAAAATGTGGGAAAGTAACTATAACAGCAAACTGCCCAGCACTTATCTCTGGCCTTTCCCCCAACCTCATCAAATACTCTAATGTTCCCATCTGCTCACCTGGGATAGCCATTAGCAATGGGATAATCAATGCATACAAAGTCACAGAAATCTGCTTCTAGCTCTATGATTCAACAATTATTGCTGGGCTCAAACTGAACCTTAACTCCAAGAACTAGAATAAACCCTACCTTAAAAGTGTTCTCATAATTCTTCACTTCTTCCTTATTGAAACAGTTTATTCACTTGGTTTCCCAAATGCCACATTCCCATGAGAGAAGTTATTTACCCTTGGCCAAGCAGCAAGTAGGTGGCAGAAAGAGGATGAATAACATTATGCCAAAGGTCATGGGACTGTACATAATTATCTTCTTTTTGCTAGCACTTTAAACTAACTCTCCCTTCTTTTATTCTTAAAAAGAAAAATCAAAAGATATGTTGAATCTTTATTCCTGAACCAACCACCATGAACTATTTTCCATATACAATACATATGTACATATACATACAGGATATGACATTTATCTATAACAACTGAAGAACAGAAGAAAATCCAAATAAAATTCCTTATTAGGTATACCTTTGCAAAGTTGATTGAAAGCCCAGGAATCTCTGCTAATCCTCCACCCATTATAGATTTCTGAGCTACGACAACGCCAAAGGTAGGCAAACAGGAGAAATCAGAACTTCCTTCATAAACAAATTTCAAATCTTTTGGATCTTTGACTGATGCTCCCACTCCGAGGGCATACATAATAGACTCCAGTTCCGCATAAGTAGAATAAAATGAAGGAAGCTTAGTGCCAACAGCTCCGGCCTGTAGGATGGTTATTAAAAAAATTATTAATATTTTTGTCAAATTTTTAAAATTTTAACTTTTTAAAACTATTAACTGCTTATATACCCAATTTCAGTTTTGAAGAGATGTAAATAGAATGCCAGTTAATCTGATGGAGCATAAAAGTTTCATTATATTTAATTTCTAAAAATAGAAACAATTAATGTTCAGAAAAGGACTTCATTTACAGATAAGCACTTTTTTTTGCTTGCTTCTTGCTAAGAGATAGAATGTTTCATTTTCAACTTTCCTGTCTCTGATGGTGGAAAGCCCTACTAATTCAGCAACTACTGTATACCCAAAAATTTTTAAAAATGAGTTATAATTAAAGATAGTGGAGATAAACTATATAAAATTAACTGTAAACAGATAGGCAAAGAACCTCTTAATGTTTGTAAGTTAGACAGCCTCATAACTGTTTTAGTTAAAATGAGATTTAACCTTAAGTTCCTTCCCAGGAATGTCCTTTATCTAACTGGATGTAATATTTTTCAATTTAGTGATGATATGCCTGGCTACTGTGTGAAGCACATATTAGGTTATAAAAGAATGATGCCAAATTTTTCAGTTACTTTTAATAATTACTTTTTTAGTTAACTGTCCAAAAGAGAGAGAGAGGGACAGAGATAGAAAGAAAGGCAAAGAGGAGTACTGTGAGGTAGAAACAGCATGTGGCCCCTAAACTCTAAAATATTTACTATATGACCCTTTACCAAAAAAGTTTGCCAACACCTATTTTAAAGTAAAATCCCAATAATACACTGACAATATTCTCAAGCTTAAAATTAGATTCCTAACTTTCTTTGTCATTATGACTCCTCTGGACCACAAAACACCAGAATGTAATGTAACAAGTGATTTATTCCTTACTATTTATCCACTATATTTTTTAAAAGGCTACGCAGAGGAAACATAAATCAGCATATTCACATGGGCTAGAACTACAATTCTGCTAGTATTTCTGATTCAATGAGAAGCTTCTTACTGGCAGCCACATTGAAATATTTCCCAAATACAATCTGTCAATGCTTTCCCTTAAAGGAACTGACCCAGAAGGATCACTAAAATAAATATCCTTTTCTAAAAAGTTAGAAACGTGGTGACTAAAGCAGGATTATCAATGAGTCAAGAAAAAAAATATGACATTTGTCAAAATGTACTGAAGGAGAGAAAACAAAAGTTACATTTAGCTTATGTTCATTCATTCTATCAATAATAGAACATATTTTATGAAATGTTTTGAGGTCACTTATTTATTAATAAGTTTATAGCTTAGAAAATCATTCTTTGTGGAAAAAAATGTTTCAGAATTACTTAAATTTCAAACAAAGTTCTGCTAATACAGGCATAAAGCTTTCTGTTTGGTAGAGAAAAGGGTAAAAGAACCATAGCAAAGCCCCCGCAGCACAAAACCTCCATGAGTCATACTGTGCCATCCCCCATGCTCCCACCCCACACATGTTTTCACAAAATTCAAATCTACTTAAAATCAATATAAAGCTAGCCTTGAAGACAAAGGGGCATTAATGGGCAGAATGGGAACTGAAGAAAGAAGGTAGACAAGCAGGCAGGCACAGGTATCAAGACCAGGTAACAGTCTCACCTCAAGTCCTTTTCATCAATAGTTGAGGTAACCCCTTTGTCCCTCTTCCATCGAGTACCTCCCTGAGTTAATTTCCAAACAGCAATGGAGTGAGGGAGGGAGAGGTTGCTAACGCACCACAGTTAGGCAACTAACTTGACTCATCACATCCCCAAAGTATAACTACCAAAAGTTATATACAAGTAAAGAGTATCCCTCTAAGAAAGTTCGTTTAAGCTTTCAGCACCTGTTTTCAACCATCCAGGAAGGTCAAGGGAACAGGCTGAGTGGGTTGCCTTCCATTCTCCAACCCCACGCAGACACTAGGAAAAGCCTTGGAAACTGATGCTCAACTGCCCTGACCTCCTTTTAAGACATTCCTCCACCAAGGGAAAAAAGTATGGTACAGTCCAGAAAAATCTAAGAACGGAGGAAAAGGGGGAAGTTGGAAAAAAGAATAAAGTTGTCTGGACAGTTTCAGAATTCACCCCAAGCCACCTCTTCATGTTGTTCAACTGTTGTGAATTCCCTGTAGGTCAGGGAATCAGCCTTGTACTAAAGTCAATCATAAATGGTTTCTGAATAAATCCTCTATTTAAATTATCTATACTATGCTTCTCTCCATTACTGGAGACTGAAAGTAACTGCATTTGAAAGAAAAAAGAGAGAGAGAAAGAAGTAGAAAGGAAGAACAAGTCTCCAGGAAAAAAAAAAAAAGCTTTAGGCTTTATTCCCTACTTACAAATCCTGAGGTGGCTGTAGACGCTGCGTGACTGGTATAATTTGTTGAAATTCCTCCTTCTGAATCTACTTTATGTAAAACTTCAACAAAACTGCCAACTGATTCTAAAATTAAGAAAAATAAAGCTTTGTTTAAAATGTGACTAAGAAAAGCTATACTGTGCTAGATAACGATTGCTACGGAATCTCCACCATCATTTATGAACGGAATGGACAATGTTACGCTTTTGTAGGAAAAAACTAGGCAAGACTTTGAAATAGACCAAAAATAACTGGGTGTCTTCAATGGGAAACAAGACATTGTCTAACATACCCTCCCCGGGTTACCAAGGGGACTCTAAGCTTTTCATTATCTTTGAGTTATTTTACAAGTCCGCAAAATAGGATACTTGTCTACAGATACACGTTGTCTAGTGGAGAGAAAAATGATTTCCTTTTTCTCTCCACCATCGCCCATCCCTTGGGATGGAAGAATACCAAGATTACCTCCACCCAAGTATCTGCTAAGTAGTAAGCCTGAAGATAATACTAAACATTCTTCCAGGGACAGGAAGAGAAGCATCACCATGAACAGTGACTCCAGGCAGGACCTGGAAGCTGTTGTTCTTGGGTGTAAGAGGCTACGGAGGAGGCTTGTGGACGATCCACAAACGACATACGATATTCAGAAGCTCTCAAACCTCTCTAACAAACCTTAGCGATTTGGGCTTCCTTCTGAACTCAGGAAAAAAAACATAACCACACTATGGAGCCGGAGATGACCAGGGATATCTGCTACTTCTAACCCTACTGATCCTCCCCCACCTCTCTCTCCAGGCTCCTGCCTTGACCGAAGGCTATTTAATTGAAAGGCCCCTTGGTACAGGCTACCAGTACTACACTGAGAGAAAACCTGAATTAACTCTTGGCTCAAACATTAGCTAGTTTCTCTGGGATTGAGTTCCATTACCTATAAAATGAAAAAGGTAGATTAGGTGTACTGGAAAGTCAACTCTTTGAGAAAAGATGATTTCTTAAAACTATACTTCAAATATTAGAGGTACCTTTACATTTATAATTACATAGTTTTTTATGACAGTATAATACTTTTGAGGCAGAAATACTATGAGACAGAAATCTGAGAAAAGTTTTTAATATATTTCCCTTTTTTCTTTCATTCATTTTCATGGGTGACTGTTATTCATAGAACAAATATTATCTCAAATATCAAAATATAGAATATAAAAATGCCACCATTGTGTGTGTGTGTGTGTGTGTGTGTGTGTGTGTGTGTGTGGTACTGGGGATTGAACCCAGGGGCATTCTACCTCCGAGCTACACCCCCAGTCCTATTGTATTTTTATTTTGAAACAGGGTCTCGCTAGGTTGATGAGAGTCACCATTTATGATATAACAAGTATATTATCATCTGACTGAGAAAAGACATAATGAAAATTTCAATAAGTATACAAGCAGGTAGGAAAATATCATTAAAAAGCAAAAAACAGCCAGGCATGGTGGCGCATGCTTGTAATCCCAGTACAGCTGAGACAGGAGGGTTGCAGGTTCATGGCCAGCCTCACCAACTTAGTGAGGCCCTCTGCAACTTAGTCAGACCCTGTTTCAAAATAAAAGAATAAAATGGGGCTAGTGGTATAGCTCAGAGATGGAATGTCCCCAGATTCAATCCCCAGTACCACACACAAAAAAAGTAAGAAACAGAATAGTCACTTTTAGATATATTCTTCTATCAAACTCTGAATATAAAATTAAGAGGAAAAGTGTTCTATAAAAT
>PVJS01003100.1:42441-78305 GCA_004027185.1 Glis glis
GGGGTGTAGCGCGGAGGTAGAACGCCCCTGGGTTCAATCCCCGGTACTGCAAAAAATAAATAAATAAATAAATAAATAAATAAATGTACATGTGATTTTTACTAGGAAAAAATATGAATTTTATTTGGTATCTATTTCTGTGGGTGGTTAGATAATTCAAGTTACCAAGCATTTACCAAATATCTTGTATGAGTTCAGCACTATGCTAATGCCAAATACAAAAGACTTACATATAGAGCTAGTGGTGTAGCTCAGTGTTAGAACACTTACCTAGCATGCCCAAAACCCTGGGTTCAATACCCAGCACCATAAAAAAGAGAGAGAGAGAAAGGCAGGAGGATCCCAAGTTCAAGGCCAGTCTAGGCAACTTAGAGAAAAAGGCTGGGGATGTAGCTCAGTGGTACAGCACCCCTGGGCTCGATCCTCAGTACTAGAAAATAATAGAGCATGCCCAAAACCCTGGGTTCAATACCCAGCACCATAAAAAAGAGAGAGAGAGAAAGGCAGGAGGATCCCAAGTTCAAGGCCAGTCTAGGCAACTTAGAGAAAAAGGCTGGGGATGTAGCTCAGTGGTACAGCACCCCTGGGCTCGATCCTCAGTACTAGAAAATAATAGAGCATGCCCAAAATCCTGGGTTCAGTTCCCAGCACTGAGAGAGACAGAGGGAGAGAGAGAGAGAGAGAGAGAGAACTACATGTAAGATACAACCCTCGATGGAGCTTACCATGAAGTTAAGAAACCGCACATTCATGAAAAAGAGCAGTGGAAAGCAGTTACAATTAGATGTTCAGTGGTAGGAGTTCAGCTAACAGAAAGATCAATGTAGCCCAGAATATCTGGGGAGGGTTTGTTGAACATCTGGGCTTGAAGTTTTCTAAAGAAGCACTAAAATTGTGCAGAGGTAATAAAGGGTTACACACACACACACACCATTGTGCAGAGGTGATAAAGGAAGAGATACACACACACACACACTGCAGTGCTGGAAGGATGTGGTGGTAGTAGAAAGACAGAAAAACAGCAGCACCAATTAAAAAAACAAAACCCAACATATGAACAAGTGTGTACAGTGATAGAGCACGGGCAGACGCGTCAACATAGTCCATAAGCAATGGCAGACTTCGAAGATCATTAACCGGCCAGGCACAGTGCTGCACTAATGTAATCCCAGCACTTGAGAGGCTAAGTCAGGAGGATCACAGGTTCAAGGCCAGCCTCAGCAACTTAGTGAGAACCTGTTTCCAAATAAATAAATAGGCCTGGTGGAATAGCTCGGAAATAGAACACCCCTGGGGTTCAATCCCCAGCACCAAATAAACAAATAAATCATTAACTGCAAACACACACACACACGCACGCACGCACGCACGCACGCACAGTGCTATAACAAAGCCACATCTATTCATTGGACAAAAAAGAACTAAGCCTAGGTAGAACAGCTTAAATAAACTTTGGGGAAAACAGAGAAACTAGTCAGATTAACAGCGTATGGCTAGATCACAGAAGACTATAAAACCAGCCATCAGCTGGGGAGTAGGTACATTTAGCACAAATGAGTACACACTTTGTGCCATCCATCCCCCAGCCACACATAAACCAAAAATATAGGATTCTGAAAACTGACATTGGGAGTAACACAGGTATCTTAAATATAAAGAGTTCTAATAGCTCCTAGAGCAGAAAACATACTACAGATGACTCAAGCATCTGAGTCACCAGTTAATATAGAAGACAACTCCATAAAAGAAGACAATGCATGGTGCCCCTGGTCCCCAACCAGGGCTGCATGACTTGGGACCCTTTACCTTGGATACTCTGAGGCTTGCTGGCATTTTCAAAGTCACAGATCTTCTTCCAGTTAGCCTTCACAGTCTCAGGAGTCATTGGCTGATTCTTCTGTCTTACAATGGCTCCCAGGGTCCGCTCCCAGCGTACTAGTTATAGAAACAAAACTAAGTCTCTCAGCAAAAAGTTTAAGAGGGAGACAGAAAGTAAGATGCATAAGATCCCCTTACATTTTTAACTTCATGAGAAAGGAAATTAAGAAAAAAAGGATTCTACTATCTAGAGAGATTGACTACAAGCCTTAGAAATGCATTTTTCTAAAACATTAAGAGAATATCAATTTAAAATATATATCTGAAGCTGAAGGGAAAAACTTCTCTGACTATGCAAGGCTAAGAAAGGTAGTATGCTAAATCAGAAAAAGTTAAATTATATAATAATCACACCAAAAGACTAACCGCATGACTACAGATCACTTAGGTAAAAATACTTAACTCTCATTTATAAAATGAAGAACAGAGCTTGGTTTGGTAGCAAATTGAGGATCAGTGATGGTAATAAGTCAAAGATTTTAGTTAACAAAAGACTAGTATGTCAGCCGCAAATCATTCTCTTTATCCTTCCTTCACTCTTCTTCCATTTTCACAAGAAGTCAACTAGACTGCACAAATTCACACAAAAAATTACTGCTACATAAATTCCATTAAGAGAACTTTTAACTTGTGTGGGGGAGGGGTGGTACTGGGGATGGAACCTAGGGGCATTCTACAACTGAGCTACACCCCAGCCCTTTTTTTCAATTTGGAAACAGGATCTTACTAAATTCCCACCCGCTAGCCTCAAATCTGCGATTCTCCTGACTCTGCCTCCCAAGTACTGGGATTACAGGCATGTGCGACTGCACCAGGCTTGTTTTCTGTTTTGTTTTGTTTTATTTTGTTTCTAATTCAGAGGAATAAATGACCACTAATATCCTTATTTAAACATAATGGTCAGACTTTGATCATTGTTCTTTTTTTTACCCAGGTCCTCACACATGCTAGGCCAGCATACTCTACCACTGAGCTACATCCCCAGCCCTTTATAAATTTTTCTTTGAGACAAAGCTTCCCAGGATGTTTTTTTGTTTTTGTTTTTGTTTTTGTTTTTGTTTTTGTTTTTGTTTTTGTGGCACTGGGGATTGAACTCAGGGGCATTCTACCTCCAAGCTACATCCCTAGCCCTATTTTTCATTCTTTATTTTGAAACAGGGTCTCACTAAGCTGTGGAGGGCCTCACTAAGTAGCTGAGGCTGGCTGCAAACCTGCAATCCTCCTGCCTCAGCCTCCCAAGGACTGGGATTATAGCGTGCGCCACCATGCCCGGCTCCCAGGATGGCTTTGAACTTGTGATTCTCCTGCCCTCAGCCTTCTAAGTAGCTGGGATTACAGGAATGCACCACTGCACCTAACATGATGATTGTTAAATTTAAGATTTGTCTTGGAGAATGACAGAAATGCCCACTTCTACATACTTCCTATTGATAAAGTGCCTGAGATTTATTGAAATACTTATCTATCTTAAATGGGTGTCAAAAGTCACTCAAACGCTTGAGAAACATAAGTCACTTTAACAATTGGAGAGAACAGTCATTAATGTTAAAAACATAAATACTCTACAATATGTTGCAACAATGCTGTGCAGTGCCAACAACCTTTTAAATAACTTAATTGTGTAATTGATTTTTACACCAGCAGCCAACTGAAAACAAGTTACTAGAACTACCATTAGGTTTGAGAGATGGAACAGAAAAGCACTGAAGCCAAAAGAATTTACTGTTGGAGGGAAAGAAAACAATTCCCATAGATCAACTGCAATTTCTGTCCCAGAAAGTTGTCCAATGCGATTCCTCACCCTCCTGATGCCCCATGTTCCAGGAAGAAAAGAATTACATGAGAGAATTGGAGAGCATGCCTGCTATGCCATCTAGAACAGGCTCTTCCCATCTTTTCAATGAGCCTTCCCTCCCACTCACTTCTCTGCTGAACCAGCAAGAAAAAGCATGTGCAATGCCAGAGACAGTGGAGATAAATATCAGTATAAAGAGACTATGCTGTCTGAAGGAATAGCTACTTCTGAATAAGACAGAAAAAGTCCTGAATAAGGACTGCCTACAGAAAGAATAGACAGGTTCATGAAGTACCACAGGCCTACAGGACAACTGTCATGTTTTAGAACACCTGTTCCTCTAACATCATCAATATGTGCACACTAGATCTAGTGATTTAAACCTCTGACAAGATCCTTATCACCTAGCTCTAGTGGATATGCAGGTTAAAATTATGGAAATAACCTATGGCAAACCAAAAGAGACTTACATTTTCCAATCCATCCTGCTCCAACCTAGCAAAACAGAAGGGAAAAAACATTATACATGTAATATAAAAGCACTAATAGAACTTAATTTTTTAAAAGGCAGCTATCTTACTAGGTGTATTAGAATGCTAGACGACAATGGATGAAAATAATATTTCTCCACAAAAGTCCACTGTCCCATGACATCACAGCACAAGAGAGTAGAAATGACTGTAGTGGAAAAGACTTTGATGTAGGAGACCAAAGTTTGACACTGTTTCTTCTACTGACTAGCTGTGTGATCTTGGCCTTCCTAAATCCAAGTTTCCTCATATGCAAAATAAGGATAAAAACACGTAGTTCATGTGGTTACTGTGAAGTTTTAACAATATAAATCATTAAATGTCTCTCTAGCAAGAACTAGTAAATTTTTAAAAATTGAAGCCAATAAAGAGTATTCTACTTAAAGAACTACACACCTTCATTTTAGTAAACATCTTTATACAGAGATAAGGCAAATGGCCAATTATTAACTGCACACAAAAAAATAAATATTTTACTCCTACAAGTTTTTTAGAGGCCATTCAGGAAAATCATGAGGGGAAAATGTCTGATAGAAAGCAAATCTCTTTGTCATGTCTTTACTTATCAAAACTGCAGTGTGCAGAACTTAGTGCTCAAAGTCCACATGAATATGAGAGAGGAAATGTAGCAGGCATCTTAGTAGCTCTAGGTGACTCTATCACCTTTTGCCTTCATATTAATATGCCCCCACCTTTTATAATACATCCAATCAGCCTTGATGCAGTTAGATAAATCAGCAGTGGTTTTAATAACACACAAAAAAGAAATCACCTTTTACCATAAGTTGGGTGTGATACTAGCAACAGGCTACAAGCTATTCTCAGGTGCGAGGAACAACTGCTCCAACTAAACCAAAGAATCCGCTACTCTCAGTATCTTAGCTGAACTTTGAAAACAAGGTGACAGTTTATTTTCAAGGCTTGTTAGGATATTACACATATCTCTTAGTATACTGTATCAATCAAATATGTTAAATGGCCCTCACTAAAAATGTTCACAACATAGTAAATGAAAACAGCAACCTAAAACTTTATCCACAGTATGATCTTATTCTCTGTATGAGTTTGGATGTGCATGTAAAATAAACATCTAAAAAAAAGACAATTTGTGTGAAATGTACATCTAATAAAAGATTGGA
Source organism: Glis glis (assembly GCA_004027185.1). Taxonomy (NCBI): domain Eukaryota; kingdom Metazoa; phylum Chordata; class Mammalia; order Rodentia; family Gliridae; genus Glis; species Glis glis. The sequence continues at coordinate 47,784 of PVJS01003100.1, forward strand.
AGAAAATACATAAACATATTAATAGTAGTTCTCTGCATAGTGATAATGTGGGTGATTTTTATTTTCTTCCACATATGTTCCTATATATTTGAAATTTTCACAAAGAGGACATGTTATTTTTGTTCCCGGAGTTAATAATAAATATAATTTTCAAAGATAGAGAAATTTGCTGGGCATGGTAGCAGATGCCTGTAATCCTAGTTCTTGGGCGGCTGAGACAGGAGAATCACAGGTTCCAGGCCAGCCTCAGCAACTTAGTGAGACCCTCAGCAACTTAGGGAGACCCTGTTTCAAAATAAAATAGAGTTGGGTGTATTAGAGGTACAATGCCCCTGCTGTTCAATCCCCAGTACAACAACAACCAAAAAAAAAAAGTAGAAGAAATTTTTAAATATAAAAGAGGGTCAGGTCAAATTTTAAACTCCAGATGGCTTGATATTATTACATTTTCCTGTTCTGTAAAATTAGATTTGAAAGGTTCTTTCCACGTCTAATTTCCACAATTCACATTCAGTGGATATGCTTAGAAAGGAGAGAGAGGCATATATCTCTGCTTAGACACATATTTTTTTCTCTTTACTCGTCAGCTTTTTATTCAAATGAACAGGCTAATAGTAATATTATTCTCTTCAAACTGAGCCAAGTTCTTTTGCTACCAAGAAATATCTTGATGTCATGGTATTCTGCATACGACAGGCTTATTATCACTACAGAGTATCAAAAGTGGGAGGAAGAAGGTTCTAACATGTAAAGCTCCAGGCTAGGGAAAAAAGGATCAAACTCCAACGAGTAATCCAAAGTATATAAATCAGCTTAAAAAGGGCTAAAAGGACTTTCACCATATAGTGAACAATGGATCCCACTGAAGAGTGGGTTCATGTGTGGTTTTTATTTTTACAATAAACATCTAAAGCTCTGCAATAGGGAAAAAAAGAAAAGTTTACTTTTAAAGTTAAAATAAATAATAAGTCATATTCATTGGTAATCAGGGTTTAAGGTCATTTGTAGTTGCATTATCATCTGAATGTGCAATGTCCTCCCTCCACAGGCACATGTGCTGAAGGCCTGGCCGCAGCTGCTGGTGCTACTGGGAGGGAGTGGAAACTTTAGGAGGCATGCCTAGTTGGAGGAGGTAGGTCACTGGGGGCATGACCTTAAGAGTATATCTTGACCCTGGTCCGTCTGTCCGCCCTCTCCCCCCTTTTCTTGGATACCATGAGGTGAGTGGCCCTACTGCACCACATGCTCTCCGCCATGTTCTGTGTCACCAGAGTGATGGGACCAAGTTACCATGGACTGAAACTTCTGAAACCATGAGCCAAATAAATCTTCCTTTAAGTTAACTTTCTCAGGTATATTGTCACAGCAACAGACAGCTGACTAACACAAGCTGACAAAACAAACCCTAAGAAAACTAAAGCTCAGGCAGGTCAAGGTATACAATATCCCAGCAGCCAGCATTTACAGGAACATGAATTCAAAACCCGACATAGCTGACTCTAAACCTCAAGTTCCATCTCCCCACTTTATCAGTCAGCTTCTTAAAGAGACTGTACGTATTTGACTAAACACATGAATCCAGCCATATTTTCATTTGGTAAGAATATCATACATTGAGAACTAAGAAAAAAGAATTTACAAAGTTGCTATTACTTTCTCTTTTTTACTTTTATCTGTTCATTTTTATACTTTTATTAGTGCATTCTAGTCTCACATCATAATGTAGTTCATAATGACAGTGACACACATGCACACAGCACGTGGTGGGCTTTCCCCCAGCTCCGTCCCCACTCCCCCTTCCCTATACAGGGTATTGAGACTGATACTGGCATTCTCACATGTGTACATAATGGCAATGGAAGTCATTCCTTCAACAATCCTCCCTCTCCCGTCCCCCTTCCCCTAGACCACCTCCCTGGCTCCACTCAAGTTTCTCCTCCATTATCTGAAGACCCTCTGGTATCCCAATTACTCCCTAGCTTCTGCATATGAGAGAAAACACATGACCCTTCACTTTCTGTGACTGGCTAATCTCACTTAACATAATGTTCTCCAGGTCCATCCACTGTCCTGCAAATTACATTATTTTGTGTGTGTATATCCCATAATTTTATAACCCATTCATCTGTTGGTGGACACCTAGGTTGGTTCCATAATTTGGCTACTGTGAATTGTGCTGCTATAAACATGGCTAAGCATATATTACTATAATTTTCTGATTTCAGTCCCTTTGGAAAGATATCCAGGAGTGGTATAGCTGGATCATATGGTGGATTCATTTCTAATTTTCTGAGAAATCTCCACACTGACCTCCATAGCAGTTGAACTAATTTGCAATCCTACCAACAGTGTGGAAGATTAACAAATTCAGCAAAGTAGTGGGATACAAAATCAATCTTAAAAAATCAGTAGCTTTTCTATATGCTATTACTTTCTCAAAAAGCGTACTGGTCTACACTTGTTCCTTAATGGTAATATATACGTAGAATTTAAAAATATACAAATGATGTCAACTGGTACAGTTTTTTACAAATGCAAACATTTGGAAAATACTAATTTTAAAATCATTTTTTATATTTAATTACAGAAGTTTCAGAATACCTCAAACAGGCCACCATTCTCCTCACAGCTCTCATGGCAAAGCCAAAGGACCAGGGGCGCCACGTACTCTGGCTTTAGTGCTTCAAACATATCTGAAATAAATACCAAAAAAATTATGAGTAAGACTATGTGCATGTTTCATCAATCGTTCTACTGTGTAAAAATGTCTTAGCCAGGCATGGTGGTACACAATTGTAATCTGTACTTGGGAGACTGAGACAGGAGGATCACAGGTTCGTGGCCAGCCTCAGTGACTTAGGGAGGCCCCCGCAACTTAAAGAGACCCTGTTTCAAAATAAAAAATGTTTTAAAAATTAAAAAATTGTACTGAGGGTATAGTTCAGAGTTAGAATGCCCTTGGGTTCAAGCCCCAGTACCACACACAAAAAATAATTCTTATATAGACAATTCAGAGGCTTTTAAATAAATAAGAACAAAATTACATCTATAGAGATATAAAATACTCTTAACATTCAAGGCATTTAGAAGAACTTTCTCATCCCAACTGAGACATACCCAAAGCACTCTCAAGCCTGTGAACCTGCAGGCATCAGACATACCTTTCCATGAATGGTTACAGACTATTCAGCAGAAAATATGAGAGCTGCTTAGGCAAAGACTGGTGAGCAAAGAGGTACATGAGAATCCTAGGAACCGTTCATTCCCAGAGCATTTTAGTCTCCCAGCTTCTACATAAGAACTCAGAGAACTTCAAAACACCTTTAACAACTGTAAAGGCAGAAAATGATTGAAACTGACCCCACAACCATCACTGATGAGCAGTGAGTGCAACAGCTATCTTCTCCCTGCAGACCTCGGGAACAGCTGAGAGGAGCAAGAAGGTCTCACAGAACACACAGACCTGGGTCTAGTGCTGGCCTGCCATGCAGGCGACTCGGGGACCTGAGCACATCCTCCAGCTTTCCCTGGACCTGTGTCTTCCTCAGACCTCTGGAGCAGCTGAGAGGAGCAAGAAGTTCTCACAGAAACACAGACCTGGGTTTAGTGCTGGCCTACCATGCAGGCGACTCGGGGACCTGAGCACATCCTCCAACTTCCCTGGACCTGTGTCTTCCTCAGTAAGCTGGTAATTAAAATGTGTTCCCGTTTATTCCACCAATTTGTTCCAAGGCTCCAAAGAAATAAAACTGTATTTTATAATACCTTTAGAATACCTGATAATCTTATCTAAAGGGTCAAATAAATGCAAAAATTTAATTGTGATGATGAAATACAATTTTATATAAATATGCTAAGATAACAAAGATGCATTTATAGTACTGTAACTTAAAACAGCAGTTCCAAAATCTTCATTTTATATATATCCTCTAAAAGAACTCAAGTCCATGAGCAATCCAGTGGCACACTATTCTCCATTCCCCATTATATGCATGAGGAGAAAACCAGAGGTAGACTCCAAGCATCTCAAATTATACAATAATGCAATTTGTTAGCTTGTAGACCATACATCTCAATATGAATTATTCCTCTAATTTCCTATATATCAGAACTGAATGTTAAAGTTGCAAAATTGAATGTTAAAGTATATTTATATACAGGGATTCAGATATTTGAGTTGACTAACTTCATACTGAATGCACACTAAATATATCTCTACAATCCCAGTGAGCATCTGTTACCTTAGGTGAGAAAACAGAAGGGACATGAGCCACACAGGAAAGACACTTCTGTTTTGCACCTTATTTCACACATCGTCACTAATGTTATAAGCAAATACTCTTGCTTTCCAGTCAATTCTCAAACCACTAAGCTAACCAACATCTATTAAACTCAATTTTATAAACAAAACCAAAGCTCAAAGGGGTACATAAAATATCTAGAAGTTCCATAGGAAGTAACATATAAAGGTCTGCAAAACTGAAATCAGGACTCAGGCTTATTACCCAACTCAGTGTTTCTCCCACAAGACTAGATACTAGGGTACTGAGCCCAGTACTCTCAGGGACAATTCTCAATTCGGGACAATTGCCCGAAATGAGATTATTTTAAGCCTTGCTGATATAGAGAAGGAATCCCCAATCAAAAAGAAAAAAAAAATAAAAGAATTGTTAGTGCCACACTGCAGGGAAGGTGGGGATGGCCTGAGAATAAATACCAATAATAATACTGCTGCTTAAATACTTAGAGGTAGACCACCGTAAAGATGGGGTCCTGACCCTAAGCTGCTCTATGCTGAGCCTCAACTCTCAAGGAACACTGAGGCAGACCTAGCTGGCTATGCCCCCTGGTTACCAGCAGCAGCAGAGACAAATCCTCTCTGAAGAAAACACTGAACAAACACAGATTAAGACCAAGTGAAGAGCTCGGGATTAAAAATTGGCAAGCACCCACGAAGTTCAGAGAGCCACAATGAGTAAAAGTAAAAAAAAAAAAAAAAGATTCAAAGTACAATCGAATGGAGATGTTATAATGTAAAATACATTGTAGAGAAAAGCTAGCTATTGACTCAATGAACATCCCACATTCTAAAATGAATTAGTACAAATGTGAAAAGTAAACGGGACCATAAAATACTTATCTTCCATGAAGTAACTAATTTTAAAATAATTCCATTCATCAATTGTTTTGTACCATTTCACAGAAGCTTCTTTTAGAGTATCATGAAGACTTTCTTTTCAAAACTATGTAAAGCCCAGGAGTACCAGATGCAGTTCTCCTATAGCTAAGTACTCTGTTTATTATATAAGTAAATAAGCAGACATAGGCATTCAATCATACACCAAAATTTTTAAATTTATACTTTCAGAAAAGTTAGAACACACTACCTGATTTCAAAACATAATATAAAACTCCAATAATCAGAACATCATGATGGTGGTAAAAAAGCACACAGATCATTCGTATAGAAGAACAGCCAGAAGCAGAGTCATGCACGTGTGGTCAATTGATCTGGCACAAAAGTGCAAAGGCTACTCAAACAAAAAACGAGGAACAGCCCATAGAGGACAAATGAACTAGCTTCTTCAACAAACAACTGGCTTTTTAAAAAAGAAGACGACACCAGGTACAGTGGCACATGCCTATAATCCCAGTATTTAGGAGGCTGAGAAAGGAGGAACGCAGGCTCAAGGCCAGCCTCAGCAACTTATCAAGACCCTGTTTCAAAATAAAAAATAAAATAGGGCTGGGGTTATAACTTAAAGGTAGAACACCCCTGGAAGTTTATTTCAGTGTGATAAAATAAAGCATTTTTTATCTTTTCCTTTGTGCTTTATAAATTTTCAACAATGAACAAAAATTACAAAATATGCTTTTTAAACTGGAAAGAAAATCATATTTTTAAGTAGTCAGAAAATTAAATACCTTTGCAAAGCTCATTTGCACACATCTGTAACAGAAATGCAACCTCTAGGCTTACTTACCTTGTGGCATAACAGTCTGAGTCATCCTTGATCCAGCATTAGGAGCAATGGTGTTACAGTGAATGTTGTTCTTCCGGCCTTCAATTGCAAGAGTATTGGCGAGGCCCAAAAGGCCCAGCTTTGCAGCACTATAATTTGCCTGGCCAAAGTTGCCATATATTCCTGAAGCTGATGAAGTCATAATGATCCTAAAAGGCAAATGAGTCTCTCAACATCATCTTTTCTATGTTTCGACGACTTTGCAACTCTAAACCTATTTTGGTACGGTTGTGCTTGTCAAAAGTGACTCCGTGTCATTAGATTCTGACAGTCATGATTCATATGTCTAAATTAGTTTTGATATAAACATAATCTCTCAAAATTCAACTATAAGTTAGACTGTATAAAAAGAATCCCTGGTCAGAGCCAAATAAAACTAAGTATAATAACATATATTCATTTTCAGTTGAAAACAATAATAATTATTTATAAACATAAATTAAGCTAGCAACATATAAGTTAAAATTTTAGCAAGAAATATTAGATCAATCTAATTCCTCAGCCCTTACCACTATGTCCCTTTTCCTATCTAAATAATATTAAATTCTTCATTATAAAATGCCATTTTATAATCTGACACAACCTTACTCCACTTAGACCAACCTAATCTATGACTATAAATGATACCAACTTAATGAGTATGTACCAAAAGTACATTTTAAAAGCCTGCACATGCCAGGCGTGGTGGTGCATGCTCGTAATCCCAGTACTTGGGAGGCTGAGACTGGAGGATCCGGGTTCGCGGCCAGCCTCAGCTACTTAGTGAGGCCCTCCACAACTTAGTGAGACCCTGTTTCACAATAAAGAATAAAAACTAGGGCTGGGGGTGTAGCTCAGAGGCAGAATGACCCTGGGTTCAATCCCAGGTACCGAAAAATAAATAAATGAATAAATGCCTGCACATATGTGAAGATGCTGTCCCTGACACCAAGCAATCATTTTATAATACTGTATAATCTCTCTTTGTAAACAAGAACACACACATCTTCAATCTTCCTTGACAGCTACATAAAACTCTACCTTCCATATTTCTGTTTCTTCATATGATCCCATGCTGCCCGGGTCACTTGGAATGAGCCCCGCAAATGAACTCTCTGGATTATATCTAAAACAAGAAATTATTTGTACTATATATTTTGTCAAAAAATAGATATGTTTCTCATAATCAACATAATGAAATAAAAAATGTTCATTTTATACCTAGTATTCAAAATCTGCTATTGTCACACCCTTCTATAATTAACCATTTTTTGCTTTTGCTCCAATTATGCTACCAATCCATAGTTCACACCCATACTTACAGTAGTTTTCCCTATAATTTATAAAATTATTGCAGTCCCTGTACAGATCTAAATACATGCCATCTTTAATGCCTATTTGATATAAAAATTTGCTAACATAAATAACCAAAAATTTTACATATATAATTGGCACTCAACAATAACATTAAAGCATAATCATAAAGTACACAGATCAGCATCAAGAAACAGTTAAAGAATACTCGTTATATCCCTAGGGGAGAAGACAGGGGCTGAAAGGCGGAGGCAGAGGAGAGAGAGGCAGACAGACAGACCTGTTTACAGAGATTCCAAACTAATCAACAGACCAAGTAGGGGATATGGTTCAGATAGACGACTCGAGATTTAATATATTCTTTCCATTGTCAAGTTTTTTAACCATTTTTACTTATTTTTATTTCAATATGGGACTTCAACAATATTTTCATGTGTATATTAGAAGAAGAATGTAAAAGCAAAAGAGGAACCAAAATGAACAAAAGGGAGTCAGGAGTGGTACGTTTAGGAGGATGGAATCAGAGAAAGAAACACTCCAGTCCCACCAGAGCACTGAGAAAATTACCAACATAAGCCTCTTTGCCGGCAAAGGAGCGTCCTCTGGCTCGCTTTTTACCCGAGTTGTTGTAAGGAAATAGGAAACTCTTCTTTGCTTAACTCTAAGTCAGATTGATGCTTTGCTTCTTCTAAAAGTATTTCTGGGAACAGAAGCATGTGCTATAAACAATGATACAATTACCTCACCTCAGTTGGCATGCCTGGCGGTCTCAGCCACTACTCTTTGTTTTTAGCTCTGATGGCCAATAAAAGTAAGGACGAAGAGCAAAAAAACAATCACAACTGTGATTTATTCATTATCTAAACTCAATCTTTACAACATGGCAAAGGGAAATGGAAATCTCTATTTATTAGAAGCTTCAAATTTACATCCAAGCTTTGTTCTTTGTGTCCCTCTCTGTTCTCAGATCTGCAGCATCTTTAATTTCTAGTCCCCTAGACTCTCTTCCATTTCCTGCTCTGCTCCTGAAAAAAGAATCACACGGCTAGATAAACATGACAAAAGCTTTCAGAAAGAATTAGCACTGCGAGAAAACGATGACAACCTCTTAAGGAGAAAAAAGGGAAACAAACTGAAAGAAAGAAAATCCTTTCAGATGACTTATGTCAAGTGATTGAACATTTTCTAAATTTATCAAATATTCCTTAAAAGTAGCTAGGCGTGGTGGCGCACGCTTGTAACCCCAGTACTTGGGAGGCTGAGACCGGAGGATCCGGGTTCCCGGCCAGCCTCAGCTACTTAGTGAGGCCTCTGCAACTTAGTGAGACCCTGTTTCAAAATAAAGAATAAAAAATAGGACTGGGGGTGTAGCTCGGAGGTAGAATGCCCCTGGGTTCAATCCCCGGTACCGCCAAAAAAATAAATAAATAAAAATAGCCTACTTTCCAACTATTCATCATTTTCAGTATAGAGTTTAGTCATCATTTATACTAGCAGCAGCAAAAGTATATAGAAGCAGGTTTTTCCTTAAATGTATAAATATGTCAAATATGAAAAAGGCAAACGGATACATTTATTCCATAGGAACATGCTAAAAACAACTTACCCCAGTCTTCATCACTTATTCTACTGAAGGAACGGTCCCTCAGAATTCTAAAATATTGACATTATGTAAGGTAAGAAAGGGCGGAAAAGTATACACTTGTAAAAACAGCAAATGCGCTTTACTAAAAATGAAAGAATACTCACCCAGCATTGTTGACCACGACATCTACAATATAAAAAGATCCAAGTCACAACTATATAAGCAAGCATATTAGTTTGCACTTATTTACAATGCATATGTCTTTCAAAATTGCCCCTTATGGAAAAATATAATAGGTAAAGACTATTATCAAAACAATTTTATATCAAAACTCAAAAAAATGACTGACAAAGTATCATATTATATCAATCTATTCCTCTCAATTTTTTGTTTTGTTTTGTTTTTGTTTTTGTTTTTGTTTTTGTTTTTGTTTTTGTTTTGTGGGGCTGGGGATTGAACCCAGAGGCATTCAACCTCTGAGCTACACCCCCAGACCTATTTTATTTTATTTTATTTATTTTTGGAAACAAGGTCTCACTAAGTTGCTGAGAGCCTCGCTAAATTGCTGAGGCTGTCCTTGAACCTTCAATCCTCCTGTCTCAGTCTCCCCTCCCAAGTACTGGATTACAGACATGCACCACCATGCCCACCCCCCTTCCTCTTTATTTTATATATTTATATATTTTATATATTTTAAATTTCCCACCTCCATCTTCTACCAACATTTTATCAGCTACAGAATTAGTTGTTGCATGACTCTTAGGTTCTAAGGATTTGGAGCCATAAGCCATACTGCATACTTCAAAATTCACTTGGAAAGTTTAAAAGACCTCTCATTGTAACTCAAGTCAAAAACTCAAAAAGAAAGCCATTAAATTTAGAAACTAATGCCCTATTTTGATACATAGTTGAATTCTCACTATATAAAGAAAGGAATAGTTGTTTTGTGGGGTTTTTTTTTTTGTAGTATTGGGGACTGAACCAGGGGTATTGTACCTCGGAGCTACACCCCAGCCCTATTTTTTATTCTTCATTTTGAAACAGGGTCTCACTGAGTTGCGGAGGCTTCACTAAGTAGCTGAGGCTGGCTGTGAACCTGTGATCCTCCTGTCTCAGCCTCCCAAATACTGGGATTACAAGCATACGCCACCACACTCGGCTTAATCCAAATCATTATAATTCTTCAAAAGAATCTACTGAGTCCTCTACTGCCAAAATAAACATACCTGCGGTCAATTTTAATTAATACAAAAAGGGCACTGAGCAAATGCTTACAAAATTTTTAAAACACTTAAGGTACAAAAAACAATAAAACACAAGCTCAACACATATATCCATAAAATTGTCATCTCAAGTCCTTTATGGATGAAGACAGGTTAAATGGAATAATTAACTAACATGAAACAAATCCAAAAAGTAGACTAACAAGGAAAAGATTTGAAGCTGGGCGTGATGGCACATGCCTGTAATCCCAGCACTTGGAAGACTGAGGCAGGAGGATCGCAGGTTCAAGGACAGCCTCAGCAACTTAGTGAGGCCCTCCGTAACTTGGTGAGAAACCCTGTTTCAAAGTATAAAATAAAACAGGGTTGGGGGTGTAGCTCAATGCCCCTGGGTTCAATCCCCAGTACCACAAAAAAATAAAAGAGAGAAAGATTTGAATTAGGCATGGTGGCATGCGCCTGTAATCTTAGTACTTAGGAGGCTGAGACAGGAGGATTACAGGTTCAAGGATACCCTCAGCAACTTAGCAAGATCATGTTTCAAAATAAAATAATTTTTTTTAAAAAGAGCCGTGGATGTAACTCAGAGGCAGAATGCCCCTGGATTCAATCCCAGTACAAAAAAGTGGGGGGGGGGAGATATATTTAATAAACAAAAGTAAATTAAAAACTATTTTATTAGGGTGGTAAAAGGTACTCCATCACAACCATACATGCAAATAAACATCACCTATTCTTCCAAAAGCATCCAGTGCTGTCTTCACAATCTTCTCTCCTTCTTCCACTGAGTCTGAGGGAAATAAAAATTAGTAAAAAAAAAAAACCTTTAGCAATCTCCCCCACCAATGACTTCTAAATCCTGTAGAGTAGAACAGCACATGACTGCCACCACTCACCCAACAGAACTCATTTCCAAGAAAAATACATTTATACATTTATATACTGCAGGCACATAACAAATCAAAACACAGAGGGTCTAATGTTATCAAAGAAATTAGCCCCTGAACAGTTCTTCACTCTACCAAAAGAGGGATGAGGAAGATAAGAAATATCTGACGAATATTTCTAAAATATCTAAAGGAGCATTTTCCACCCAAGAGGATGACAATGTCCTATTCTGCACTGTCCAAACACGGCAGCCACTGAACACCTGGGCTACTGGGTGTTCAAAATGTGGCGAGTGCGACAAGTGGAATGCTGAACTCTACTTAATTTTAAATAACTACATAGGTACTTCCCCTTAAGAATGCAAATGAGAGTTTAGGGAGAGAGAGAGATGTGTGCTCAACTTGAAAAAAATATGCTCAGTGCTATATGAAATCAAATCTACTGTTTTTGCAATACTAACTACAAAAAGTGAAGCTCAAAACCTCGTGGCAAACAAAACAAAACAAAACAAAACAAAACAAAAACAACCTTGTGACTTTGTTATTTTCCACTAATCAGCTCGAGGGAAGGGCTCACATCCCCACAGTGTGTGCCAATGCTCTGCTGTCAATTCACAACATCATCACTGCCTCCCCTATGTTCTCTCCACTCACAGGGAGGAACCAGGACACACTGTCAGTCCCTTCCCTGGGAGCAACATAGTCCTGAGTTAGATCTGCCACTAAGAGATTCAGGGGGAATATCCCTTATCAGAAATGCTTGGGAACAAGAATGTTTAAGGTTTCCTTGGGTTTGTTTGGTTTGGTTCTTGTTTATTTCCTTTTGGGGTGCTGGGGATTAAACCTAAGACCTTACACATGTTAAGCAAGCACTCTACCACTAAGCTACATCCCCAGATCTTTTTTAAATTTTTTATTTTGAGACAGGGTCACCTAAGTCCAGGCTGGCCTGGAACATGTGATCTTCTTGACTCAGCCTCCCAAGTAGCTGGGATTACAAGTAAAGCAGGTCTTTTAGGAACATATACATAGGTCATGAGTTCGATCCCCAGCACCATAAAAAAGAAAAAGACAAGAACATAGCCCTATCTACAATAAATTACTGATTATATATCATGTGTTCTTTAAAAATGATTAAATAAAACAGAACAATGTTTATAACCATGTGAAATAATTTATATCAAAAGTTTGTAAATTCTTACATGCTGTATAAAATACGTCAACAAAGAGCTTGGCAGACTTAAAATCTAATTTCATAGTTAACACTGGAGTGCTGAGATATTTTTTCAAAGATTATTAGTACAAGCAGTTACATCAGTTGAAGGAAAATAAAAGAAGGAATGTAGTTCTCTCAAATACTATACCATAGTTGGCCACTGCTTTTCCACCTTTCCTCCTTATTTCTTCAACAACCTTGTCGGCAGGCAGGGAGCCTTTCCCAAGTCCTTTCATGTCCCCTCCTAAATCATTCACTGCAATGCAAACACATGCGAACAACGATTAACTTCTACACCTGCAAAATATAAGTTAGAATATTTGTTAAGTGAGATCAACCAGTCTCAGAAAGTCAAGGATTGTCTATTTTCTCTCATACGTGGAAGCTAGAGAGAAAATAGGAAACAAAACAGATTTCAGACAAATAAGGAGAGAGACCAGAATAGTAGAAGGGGATTGGGGGAGTGAGGTGCAGAGGAGGAAAAGGGGAACTGAAGGAAACAGTTCAAATAATGCTGTGTCCATATATGCAAGTATCACTACCAGTCTCACTGTGGTGTATGGGGGGAGGCAGGGTCGGTCCCAGAGGGAAGCAGCCCAGGTGCTGGTGCACGTGTGTTTGTATCTCTATGAATCTCACTATCATGTACGGGGGGGGGGGGGAGCACACCAAGTGCTGCGTACATGTACGTTTTTATCTCTATGAATCTCACTGTTATGTATATTACAATGCACCAATGACAGGATAAAAAAGTTAGAAATGAAATTCTAATTACTAGTCTACTTCGATAATCCGTCCAATTCCTTCCTGTTCTATCCCCATCTTACTAAACATACCATAAAATAAACATTTTCAAACATGCCTCTTTGTTTTTGAACAGAGATATATAATAGCAAAAATACTTAAACACAGGTTTATGTCATGAAATTTTTAACTTTGCAATGCCCTGTCCCGTGTTTTTGTTTCATTTTGTTTGTGATACTGGGAATTGAACACAGAGGCATTCTACCTCCTAGCTACACCCCCGGCCCTTTTTATTTTTTGTTTTAGAAACAGGGTCTCGCTGGGTTATTGAGTTTTGCTATGTTGCTAAAGACTGTCCTCGAATCTGAGATCCTCCTGCCTCAGCCTCCCAAGTACTGCCTTTTTTCTTTTCTTTGAAAAAGAAAAATGACATGGCTCAAATCACTTTTTAGCAAAAAGAAAAAATGTGAAATCACTTCAAGATTAAATACACAGGAAGAGCCGGGTGTGGTGGCACATGCATGGCAAAGCTAGGAAGAACTATATAAATGGAAAAGAAACATTAGACTATGTAAGAATTAGGAAAACTGACTTAAAAATTGTTTCCAAATGCATTTTTCCCTTTAAAACATCCAAAACCTGTGAACTCTTTGCACAGAGGTATACCATACCAACTCTGTGACCTTATCAAGTATAAAAGGAAAACAAACGAGAGACCCGAGCATACAAATAGGAACTCTTTTATACTTCGTGCTCGGTGAGCTCTGAATCCTTCTGAGCTACTACACTTTAGTCTCTTCCATCTATGAACTGGATGGCAGGTTCTCACGAACCTTGGATTTATCACAGGTGCTGGGGTACCACACAGGTGCTGGGGTACCACACAGGTGCTGGCCTATAAGGAGCCGTTCCCTGCACAGAGGATTATTTTACCCTCAAAGGTCTTTGGAGATCTTGAAGTTGGCCTTAAAGTTTGGCCATGTGTTACCTGAGCTCTTAAGAGTATAGTAGGGAAGCTAACTACAGTTTTTAGCTAAACCCCCAAATAATAATCCTCCTGATACAGGAGGATTTACCCTTAAGGGGAAAAAAAGCCTGTCTTCATAATTCTGCCCACCCAACTCCTGAAGGAATACTTCTTTGGAAGGACAAAACACCCTACAGTTTAGACGCAGGGGAAAGTGGGCCACTTCTTCCTTGGCCCAGCCCCTACCTAGTTTTGAATGAACATGAGACTTCATTTTACCAACTTTCAGCACCTTATGCAGCACGCACTGACAAGACTGGGAAAGTGTGCTCTTTCCCTGACAGGATTTAGAGTTTAGAAACTGGCAGGATAGTTTCTTGGAGTTTTGTTGTTGTTGTTGTTGTTGTTGTTTTGTTTTGTTTTGTTGTTTTATTGTTGTTGTTTTGTTTGATACTGGAGATTGAACCCAGGGACATTCTACCTCTGGGTAACTGCACCCCCAGATCTATGTTTTAGCTTTTGTTTTTGGGTCAGGGTCTCACTAGGTTGCTGAGAGTTTCACTACACTGCTGAGGCTGGCCTCAAACCTATGATCCTCCTGTCTCAGCCTCCCAAGTACTGGGATTGCAGGCATGTGCCACCAAGCCTGGCTTGATAAGACAGTTTCTAAGGCATCCCCTTAACTATCATCTCCCTGAGACCCCCTCATCTAAAAGGGGGAGAATCAGCTGGGCGTGATGTCACATGCCTGTAGTCCTAGTGCTTAGGAGGCTGATACAGGAGGATTCCGAGTTTGAGAGCAGCCTCAGCAACTTGGGGGGACCCTCAGGACCCTAGTGAGACCCTGTTTCAAAAAAAGGGAGGGGCTGGGATGTAGCTCGGAGATAAAATGCCCCTGGGTTCAATCCCCATTGCCAAAAATAAATAAATAAAAATTTTAAAAAATAAAAGGGAAATCAACACTCCCACACATAATGTGAACTGCTGCTGCTCTACTTACCCAAACCATAATCTTCTGTCCTCCCACCCATTGCTATTGTTGGCATTTTCTACTTGGAAGAATTCAGTCTCATCTATATATGTGTCCCAGCACAGACAGAAGGAATCTCTGAAACCCTGTTCTTTATGCTTCTCCAAATTATTATGTGTTTATTGATTCACACATGTTCGTTTGTTCTCTCTCTCTCTCTCTCTCTCTCTTTCTCTTTCTCTTTCTCTCTCTCTCTCTTTTCTGTTTTTTTTTTTGGTACTGGGAATTGAACCCTGGGGCATTCTACATCCAAGCAACATCCCCCAGCCCTATGTATTTTTAGATAGGGTCTTGCTAGGTTGCGGAGGGCCTCACTAAGTTGCTGAGGCTGGCTTCACACCTATGATCCTCTTGTCTTAGCTTCCCAAGTACTGGGATTACAGGTATGTGCCATCATGCATACCTTATTAATTCATATACTTTATTTGAAGCCAGTTCCCCTTCCATATATTTTTAAAGTGCTGTCAATCCAATGATGTCCCAATCTTTAAAGTTCTTATTTAATAATATGAAATACCTTTGCACATTAAGATTTTGTGGAAGTCTTAAATTTGTAAATTTTATCTACCAGTTTTCCGTTTGGCACAAGAGTCATTATTTCCCTAAGGAGTTCACAATATTTCTACGCAAACTTCCTTTACAAGCGATGGTGCTTTTTCCCGGTAGGTTGTTTCTACATTTTTCAATGGCTCTACCCTTTAACACAGAATCAACGAGGTTGTCCAGTATACTATGATACAATCGGTAACTTTCCACAGCTATGCGTGCAATTCTTCTTTCAGATAGAATTCAGAGAGGCAATCCATCAGTACCCTGGAAAGAGGGTACATAACTTTGCTAGCAACTACACAGTTTTTACCCTTGATATTCTTTTAAAAAACACAAGGAAGCCGGGCGTGGTGGTACATGCCTGTAATCCCAGTACTTGAGAGGCTGAGACAGGGAGATCGCAGGTTTGAGGACAGCCTCACCAAGTAGTCAAACTCTCATCAACCTAGTGAGACCCTATTTCAAAATAAAAAATAAAATACGGCTGGGGGTGTAGCTTGGAGGTACAGCCTCTAGGTTCAATGCCCAGTAACCCCCCCCCACACACACACACACATTCAGTTTTGTTGGTCCAGCTGTTTCTGGTATGTTAACTAGGTCCTGGGTACTTCTCACTATTTATTCATAAGAAATATACCACCTATGTCTATATAATGCTATATGCTTTTCAGATATTTTCAACTTTGCACTGGATCTAGTAATATCAACTGTTGTGGATCAAAAGATAACTTACTTTTCTGTAAACCTAAAATGCTGTAAAAATAAATTCTATTAATTTTTTAATTAATAAAATAAACAGAAAGACAATTTAGAGGTTCCTGAAAACTAAGAAAACAAATAGAATAGTCAGCAGGAAGAGATGGCACATGCCTGTTAACCGAGTACTTGGGAGGCTGAGAAAGGAGGATCACAGGTTCACAGCTAGCATGCAGGAACTTAGCAAGACCCTGTTTCAAAATAAAAACATAAAAAAGGATGGGGATGTATCTCAGTGGTAGAACACCCCTGGGTTCAATCCAGTACCACAAAAATAAAAAATAAAGTAGGGTAGTGATACGAGGAACAGGAAAGGGTGGGCAAGGATGGAAGATGGGGAGTTAGATATAATCGTCATGGTTTAGATCTAAAATGTCCCCCAAAGTCTCATGGGCTCAGAGGTGGGGCTTTTGGGGAGTGACTTCATCATTGGATTAATTCATTGACTGCTGAATGGACTACTGGGAGATGGGACCTAGCTGGAGGAAGTAGGTCACTAGGCGCATGCTCTGGCAGGATTTACCTTCTCTCTGGTTGGGCGTGTGTGTCTCTCTCTGTGTGTATGTGTGTGTATGCGTGTGTGTGTGTGTGTGTGTGTGTGTGTGTGTGTATACACACACTTTATGGCTGCCGTGGCTGGAGCAGCTTCCTTCCCTCGTGCCCTTCCACCATGATGTTCTGCCTCACTTCAGGCCCGGAGCAATGAAGCCAGCCAACCATGGTCTTTACTGTTTCCTCTGAAACCATAAGCCAAAATAAATCTTTCCTCCTCCAAGTTGTTCTTATCAGGTATGTTGGTCACAGTGATGAAAAAATGACTAACAAAATGATCAATGTATGCTATATGCATGTGTGGAAATACACACTGAAGATCAATAATGTGTATAATTAGTGATATAATTTTAAAAAAACTTAAAAACAAAACTGCCAATGATCCACTTCAGGATATTTATACAAAAAAAGTTGAAATCAGAATTAAAATTCTCTTCACATAATGAAGAGATATTAGGTTTGAAGCCATTATGCAGTAACTTAGTGAGACCCTGTTTAAAAAAAGAAATAGGACTGGGGATATAGCTTAGGGGTAGAGTTGAGAGATTCCCTGGGTTGAATCCCCAGTTCCACACACACACAAAAAAAAGAAGAAATGAAGGGAGGGAGGGAAAGATACTTGGAACAAAAAAGTGGCACTGTGAATTGGTCATTCTTATAGGGTTATTGCATAGATTTTGAGGAAGATAACAAAAGAAATTACTAATTAATAAATGATGCGATGATATATACTAAAGTATAGGTTCCTAAAGTGGGTGATACTGCCCCCCATAATTTGCTGGAACAAAATATAGATACATAAAAGATTGCAAATTTCTCACTGCATCTTTCTGTTTATCACTTTAAAAAGGTAGATTTCTAGCAGCATGCTAATTTTTATTCTATAAAGGGAGTAATAAGTTTTTTAATCTATGTACTAAAATGCAGTCTGTCAATGTTGATGATTACCATAATTTTTTAAAGTTTTTTTCTAAAGAAATATGCTTAATTGAAATAAGGATTCAAAGCAGGAATGGATGGTTAAGGAGGTAAATGGACATTACAGACAAAAAGCCAATGCCTAGCCATGGTTGAAACCAGGTAAATATATTTTTACTTACCTTTTTTTTTTAAGGGAAATTTGTTTTTCAAAATGTAGACTGAGGTATACTTTTTCCTAACAATATAATAATACCAGTATTACTGAAAACAAATTCTGCAATGACACAAAATAATGAAAAGTGGCTTACATTTTCCTTCAAGAGATGAAAAATGTGATAATTCTCAAGACTTAATTGTTCATTTCCATGCAACTAATTATGCAAATGACAGGAAACAACCAGTTAAAAAATATCAAGATTTTAAAACATGCAGCTAATAGTCTTTCATGACTGTTTTTTTAAAAGCACAGGAAATTTCAAACCCAAATTGACAAACAACACTGTAAGTAAAGAAAGAACTGTTCAACTGTGTGATGAAACACTGCCCCCAAGTGGAAACCTTACAAAGTGCAACCAAACAGGTAAGCATTGTAGCGTGGATCATTTATTGAGAACAATGACAAGTAATTAAACAATATCAGAACAGACTTATTCAAAACAAGTCTCTCAAGTAGAGGGCACTACATTAGCACTGACCCATCCAATCACCCCACTATCAGCAGAGCTAAATCACAGGGATTAACTTAAACCCAGAAAAGTACTGGTTATACATTAATGGGCTTGGATAGCAACAATGTTGAAAAGATTTTTTTGCTATTATATAGAGAAATGTATCCATACTTTGTGACACTGTTACCACTTCTAAGTATGGCTAAAATTCTAGTAATAATACCAATATCACTAATACATGTACACTTTACATTTGCAATGAACCATTATGTACATTAATGCATTTAATCAACATACAGCTATATAAGAGACTTGCATAAATAACTGTTTCTACTTCCATAGATGAAAAAACATTAAAAGATTAGTTAAGTGGGGTGTGGTGGTGCACGCTTATAATTCCAGTCCTTGGGAGGCTGAGATAGGAGAATTGCAGGTTCAAGGACATCCTCAGCAAATAGTGAAACTCTCATCAACCTAGACTCTTTAAAAATAAAAATTTAAAAATCAGGCTGGGCATGTAGCTCGGAGGTAGAATGCCCCTGGGTTCAATCCCCAGTGCCGCACACACACAAAAAAAAGATTGTTAGGTACCTTGCCCCTGGCTCCTAGACTAAATGAAGTGGCAAAATTATTCTAGAACCTGGACCTACTTATAATACCACTTTTCTCCTCTAATGCTGGTAAGAAGTTTCTTTTATCCTAAAAAGAATATAATCATTTCCACTATGAAAAAAATCACACTTGTTTGAGGAAAGAATAGGGAAAACAATAGCCAACCATACCATTCATGGCGAGACGACGCTAAGGACAGATTCTTTTCAGGGGAAACCATCACAATATCCCAAAGTGTGGTATGTTTTTATTTTGTTTGCTTTTTGGTACTGGGAATTGAACCAAAGGCATTCTACCTCTGAGCTACACCCCCAGACCTATTTTAGTTTTTATTTTGAAACAGGGTCTCACTAGGTAGATGAGTCTCACTACTTGTTGAGGCTGTCCTTTAACCTGAAATCCTCCTGTCTCAGCCTTCCTAATACTGGGATTACAGGAGTGTGCCACCACGCCCAGCTGTGGTATATTTGTAAACTCATAATTTCCCCGTTTCTGTCATTTTAAATAAATCAGTGACCTGAATGGTCTATTAAAGACTACAGAAGTTTCTTTCATAAAAATTCATCCCCAAAGTTTTATTAAACAACAGCTATATTGGAAATGTGGGGACCCGGAAAACCCTAAAATATACTTGGATCTAATAAGTTGGTGAGGCTGGCCATGAACCTGCGATCCTCCTGCCTCAGCCTCCCAAGTAGCTGGGATTACAGGCAGGCACCACTGTGCCCGCCTGGCAGCTCTTTCTTTTTGCTATTGTTTACATAGCAATTTCTAACTTCCCACTTAGCCATTAAGAATGATAATGCTATAATGCTTTACATCTGGGGAGTGCTTTATAATTATTTACACATATTCCTGTTCATAGACACTGAATCCAATGATTTGTCACATTTATTACCAATCTAGAAGCTGTTTTCTAGACAAATCTAGAAACTTTTTATTTTCAAAGTAAAAGAGTGATTCCAATTCCATAAAATCAGAATATCTTAAAGTGTACTGATTATGTAACATCCTTTGTAGTGAATAATCCAAGTGTACATAAGGACAAAAAAGGCATTCATTACATCATGAATGTATTTATTTGGGGGGAGATTATTTACTTCTAATGCTTCTAAAGATATTCAAACTCTATACACTAAAACAGACCTTTTTTAACCTTGCTCCTGCCCAGATCTTTCCAAGAGGTTCCTGCTTTTAATCATTTCTTGGATATCTTTCTATACATTCCTGTTTTCTATCATTGATTCCTTTTCTCTCATTTTGATAGTTTCCTACAGCAAGAAATAGCATTAAGAATTATTTCAGGGCTGGGGCTGTAGCTCAGTGGGTTCAATCTCTACCACAAAAAAAAAAAAAATCATTTCACTGATTTTAGAGCTGTGGTCCCACTGGAGTTTTTTTTTAACCTATGTTACAGTTCTGTCCTGACTACTATCAAAAAGATTATTTTAAGTGACTTAAATATAAATGTGCAATATTGCTATTAAAGAAGGAGAAAATTATCAACATGTTAAGTCAGGGAAGGACAAGCATACTAGAAGCATAAGCTAATTGTTCTTAAGGGTCTTGTCAGGTTTATCTTTAAACTACTTGACCATCACGGAAATAGGAAAACACAGGATTGAATACTGTTTTCACTATTTGGCAGGAAGATATAATTATCTTGGTTCATGAATAATCTTTCCCAGAATGGCCATAAATGTATCTAAATAACTGAAGGACTCTAAAATGCAGTGGTAATTCAGAAAGCAATGTCTTGAATTAGGTCCCTGTCTTAGTCCATTTGTGCTACTCTAACAAAATACTACAGACTGTGCAAGTTATAAACAATAGAAACTTATTTCTCGGTTTTGGGATTTATAAACAATAGAAACTTATTTCTCGCTGGGCGTGGTGGCACATGCTTGTAATCCCAGTACTTGGGAGGCAGAGACCGGAGGATCCAGGTTCATGGCCAGCCTAAGCTACTTAGTGAGGCCCTCTGCAACTTCGTGAGACCCGGTTTCAAAATAAAGGATAAAAAATAGGGCCAGAGGTAGAACATCCCTGGGTTCAATCCCCAGTACCGCAAAAAAAAAAAAAAAGAAACTTATTTCTCAAGCTGGGATGTCCAAGTCCAGACATTAGTGTCGCTGAGGGCTGTTTCTGCTTCCAAGAAGGGGCCCTGTGGCTGTGCCCTCCAGAGGGGAAGAATGCCATGGCCCACGTGGCAGAGGGAGGGAAGGGCCAGAGGGCCTCCCTTCAACCAGCCCTTTCATGTGTGTGCTGATCCCATTAGTGAGGGCTCAGCCCTCATGATGCAATCCCCCCCTAAAGGCCACACACCTCATAATACTGTGCACTGGGATTAAGTTTTGACGTGAATTTTGGAAGGGACATCACCACTCAAACCATAGCAATCCCTTTCATTGCTTTTGTCTCACCAACAAGAAAGCATCGAAAGATCCTTAAAGGACAAAAATACTCCATCTGTCTCTCAATAATGGGGGGTTCCATGCTAATGATCTTCCTAATACCTCATCACTTCCCAAAGGCCCCACCTCTAATACCAGAGCTGGACCGTTTCCACCTTCTTAAAGCCTCCCACGGGTGAAGTGTCAGAGCCTCAATCCCAGCAGCCGCTGACTGCAGCAACCTGTGACTGGCCTCTTCGCTTCCACTTCTTTTTTATTTTAATAGGAAAGTATGAAGTATGTGCAAAAAGAATAATTTAATAAACCCCAATGAGCCCATAATCTTTCTTCATTTCTACTCATACATTTTAGTTTCTAAATAGCAACCAAAGGATACATTTGATGTTTCAATCAGGTCACGTTGCTCCTCTATTCACACCCTCCAATAACTACCCATCTGATTCAGGCTAAAAGCCAGTCCTTTTTCTGAACCAGACGGCTCTGTGCTCTGGCCTCCTGCAATTCTCTGTTCTCTTCTCTCATCTTCGTTCCCTTCAATGATCTCACTCAATCCAGCCACACTGGGCATCTTGCTAACCCCACCAGGCCTGCTCCTGCCTAAAGACCCCAGCAGCTGCGGAGCTCTCTGCCAGAACCTCTCGGGCTCCAGGGCTCCAGGTCCACTCCTTCACTTCCAGCATTTTCTATCCTCTTCACCCTATTTTTCTCTCCATAGCACCTACCATTATTTTTTTTTAATTGGTACTGGAAATTGAACCCGGGGGCATTCTACCTCTGACCTACATCACCAGCCCTATTTTATTTTTTATTTTAAAAGAGGGTCTCACTAAGTTACTGAGGGCCTTGCTAAATTGCTGAGGCTGGGCTCAAACTTGTGATCCTCCTGTCTCAACCTCCCAAGTACTGGGATTGCAGGCGTGCCTGGCCCATTATCTTATTTTTACATTTGTATTTGTTTGTCGTCCATCTCGCCACTGTCCTCCCACAAGAATATAAGCTCCAGGAAATTAGGAACCCCATCTAATTCCCGCTGTAACATCCCAGCACCCACGGCAGTGCTGGCTATATAACAGGCACTCGATAAGCACTTGTTGCATGAATAAATGAACCCAGCAGATGTTTGTCCTACTGACTTTATGATTTTTTTTAAACTGAGCTTTTAAAATGGCAAAAACAGCTAAGAGCTATCCCAAAGCAATTCAAAGGTTTTCCCCCATAACCTGGGTCAGTGATGGCCATACAGACATCGAGGGGAAATGCAGAAGTTGCATAAATGGCTCATTCATCACAGGCTGAAATCCAACTGTGCTTCCTTGTGATCTGTCTCCATGTGTTACGTAAGTTTAACATTTTCACTCAATCAGCACATATTCTTGATTACAAAGTAAATATGCATATATTTGCAAGAATACACTGTACCCAAAGCAGCCCTTTTTCTTTAAGCAGCTATAGAAGAAAAAAATTTTTGGTACTCCAAGCTACACCCCCAGCCCTATTTTTTACTCTTTATTTTGAAACACGGTCTGCTAGGTTGCGGAGGGCCTCACTAAGTAGCCGAGGCTGGCGCGAACCCAGATCCTCCTGTCTCAGCCTCCCAAGTACAGGGATTACAAGCGTGTGCCACCACGCCCAGCTTTGAAAAGAGAAGCTTAAGAGCCACCAAGTAGCCAGGAGTGGTGGCACACGCTTGTAATCCCAGTAGTTGGGAGGCTGAGACTGGAGGATCCAGGTTCGCGGCCAGTGTGATAGTTGGTCTGGTTTGTCAACTTGCCCCTCCTAAGATCATGTGACTTTGGTTGTGTAACAGCAGATTGAACCGGAAGTCCTGCCCTAAATGTGGGCAGGAGGGTTCTGATAGGTGCAGGACTTGGATAAAAAGAAGGAGAAAGCCACCTAGACTGAGAGCCGTGACTCTTCCTGAAGGAAACGCGTCTGCTCTCATCTGAGATCGTCGGTCTCCAACTCTGCCGTTTCCTTGAAGAGCTTCTTGATCTTCTGCTCTTGTCTGAGATCGTCAGCCTCCAGCCTTCGAACTGAAACTTCACCATCGTTTCTCCGAAGAGCTTCCTGATCTTCACATCTTGGACTGGACTGAATTGGTGGTTGCTTCAATCCTAAGGCTCCAGCTCTTAGACCGCCCAACCAGCTACTGGTTCCTCTGACTCTTCACATGCAGTCGAAACTCAGGACTACATTGTGAGCTGATCTAATAAATCCTTTTTTTTCTCCCTTCCTTTCTTCATTCTGTGAATTCTGTTGATCTAGTGAACCCTGACCAATACAGCCAGCCTCAGCTAAGTAGTGAGGCCCTCCGCAACTTAGTGAGACCCTGTTTCAAAATAAAGAATAAAAATTAGGGCTTGGGGTGTAGCTCGGAGATAGAATGCCCCTGGGTTCAATCCCCAGTACCGCAAAAAAAAAAAAGAGCCACAAGTAGACCCATTGTTATGTTCCCTCTGCCCCAGGTATAGCAATGTCCCAGACAGGAGCTGCTCCTTCAGCTAGGATTCTGAAGTTAGGAATAGAGGACAGTCACAGCGACTGGAAGCTGAACACAAGCCTGAAATAATCCTTTATTACTATAAGCCACTGAGATTTAAATGCTGTTTAAATCTAGCGTAACCTAGCAAAAGATGACTTACTTGAAAAACAAGCTACTTTATTTCTTAAGGTCTTATTTCTCACGGACCTCTGAGCGGACTGATCCCTTTGCCAAAAACAAGATATTCTGATGTCATCATAACATCCTAGGTTTGTATATTTCCCTTTACTATTTTTTGCCTACTCAAATAAAATCTAATAGAGGAGAAAAGTTACTGCATGAGATGCAACCTAAAGCAGAATGTCTCTGCATGTACATACGACAATGCCTTGGTGACCCAGAGAGTCCACAGGTGGGACACAGACTAAAAAAGGTTAGAAGACAGTCAAAAGTTCAGGCAATCTATTTCTATAATCATTTCACCTGGACTATCTAAGCAGTCCTATGAACACATCCCTAAATGTGGCTATCGAAAACCAAATCGCTGCCTCGTGACGATCAAGTACATGGTATTTAAAGAGAGAAAAATAAAGTTTGAGCTGGGCGTGGTGGCACATGCTTATAATCCCAGAACTTGGGAGGCTGAGACAGGAGGATCGCGGCCAGCCTCAGCAACTTAGTAAGGCCCTCTGCAACTTAGTGAGACCCTGTTTCAAAATAAAAAAAAAATAAAATAGGGCAGGGGGTGTAGCTCAGAGGTAGAATTCCCTGGGTTCAATCACCAGTACCACCAAAACAAAATTTTTAAATTTTTTTAAATTAAAATTAAAATTTTAATTTTATTAAATTTTATAAAATTTTAAAATTAGAGCCAGGCATGGTGGTGCACACTTGTAATCCCAGTACTTGGGAGGCTGAGACTGGAGGATCCGGGTTCGCGGCCAGCCTCAGATACTTAGTGAGGCCCTCCGCAACTTCGTGAGACCCGGTTTCAAAATAAAGGATAAAAAATAGGGCTGGGGGTGTAGCTTGGAGGTAGAACGCCCCTGGGCTCAATCCCCAGTACCGCAAAAAATTTTTTTTAATTAATTAATTTTAAAATTAAAATTAAAATTAAAATTAAAAAATTAAAAAATTGAGTGTGTAGGCTCCCTATCATTATATAGTTTCTTTTCCCACATTAGTCAATGTCTTAACCTAAATTCTAAGTGTTTATAAAGGGTTAATAGTCCTACCTCAAACTTGTACTAAATAATTCCATCCATTTATGAAAGAGCAAGATGTGAAAGAGGCAGAAGCTGGGCACTAGTTCGTACTCCTATGAGTCAGTAAAGACGTAAGCAATGTCCAATGTTGACTTAGTTATTTTGATATATGATAAAAATAAACTTTAAGTAAGATAGTAATTCTGTTAACTGGAAGATCACAGGATGTATCCAACATATTTTTCAGGACAGATAGTTTTTATTATGGGGCAAATAGGTTAAAATTATACAGTATGGTATTTGCATTTAATACTTTTCTAAATTAAAGTATCTGTAGAGAAATCTATGCAACATATAATTTGTCCAGATTAGTTTTCATTTAGAGAAAGGAGATCTGAATATGTTCAAAGCAGTCTACTCATCAACTGAAAATCCTCCAAAGAGAACTACTGGGAAACTAGTGTGTGGTGGTAGAAAACAAAAGCTCTCTCCATTTTAGGAGGGAATAACTTTAAAAATATTTAAATGGCTACGTTTTCTTGGTGCAGTTAAGAATAAACTTGTCAATTTTAACATTACTGTTACATCTGAAATAAACTTGTGCGATGTTTTGGTTAAAAAAATAAATAGATAAAAAGCCAGGTGTGGTGGCGCACGCTTGTAATCCCAGTACTTGGGAGGCTGAGACAGGAGGATCTGGGTTCTCGGCCAGCCTCAGCTACTTAGTGAGGCCTCTGCAACTTAGTGAGACCCGTTTTCAAAATAAAGAATAAAAAATAGGGCTGGGGGTATAGCTCAGAGGTAGAACACCCCTGGGTTCAATCCCCAGTGCTGCAAAAAAAAGAAAAAGTTCTGGCAAGTGGAAGTGACCTGGGCTTGTAATTCCAGCTACTCCAGAAGCTGAGACAGGAGGATCACAAGTTCAAGATCACCTTGACAACTTAAGGAAACCCTGTCTCAAAATAAAATGTAAAAAGGGCTGCTCATGTACTTTCATGTACTTCAGTGGTAGGGCACTTGCCTAGCATGTATGAGTCTCTGGATTCAATCCCTAGTACCACCAAAAAAAAAAAAAAAAGAATTCCACAGTTTCACAAAGACTGAATTCTGCCCTTTAACACCAAACTAAATCTGGCTCATCAATCAAGTTTAGCAACTATTTTTTCTCTGCCTTCTTGAACTTTTGGCCAGGACTTGCTGCAATACCATCTTTACTATCAGAAGGCAATGAGAAGAAAATAAATAAGGACACACTGTTCCTGGATATTTTATCTTTTTTTAGAACTCACTCACCCACCAGGCCAGGCATGGTGGCACACGCTTGTAATCCCAGTACTTTGGGAGGCGGAGACCGGAGGATCCGGGTTCGCGGCCAGCCTCAGCTCTCTCTCTCTCTCTCCCTCTCTCTACCTAGTGAGGCTCTCCGCAACTTCATGAGACCCAGTTTCAAAATAAAGTGTAAAAAATAGGGCTGGGGGTGTAGCACGGAGGTAGAACGCCCCTGTGTTCAATCCCCGGTACTCACCAGAATTTAATAAATTTAAACGCAATAGGAAAACAAAGAAAAAAATGACCCAGAAAAACATGCATTGCTGTAAAATTTCTTAAGAAGTAAGTTTGTACAATTGTACAATTGTATTGTACAAACTAAGATACAATTTATATCTTAGTCAAAACAAAAGAAAAAATAGAACTTTATTCAACCAATCTCAAACACAGTGGCCCCTCCCCCAAAAAAGCAACATCCACAGAAATGGAATCAATGGACAAAGCGCTTTGTTGCACAAGGCAGTACCCCTTTTGGGGATAGAAAAGATAAAAGAAGACCCTGTACTTACAGAGTTTAAATAGAACACATTAATAAATGAAAAGTTATAAGGCAAAAATACTAAGAATTAGCAACATTAAAAAAAAAATAAGAGCTAGGCATGGTGGCACATGCCTGTAATCCCAGTACTTGGAAAGTTGAGACAGGAGGACCACAGGTTCAAGCCCAGCCTCAGCAGTTTTGTGAGACTCTCAGCAACCTAGGGAGACCCTGTTTCAAAATGAAAAAATAAAAAGGGCTGTGGGTGTAGCTCAGAGGTAGAATGCCTTTGGGTTCAATCCCCAATGTGAGAAAAAAAGGGCAGGGGAGGGGAGGGGAGAAGAGGGTGGAGGGAGAGAATGTGTCTTTAGGCTCCAATAGAAAACATTCTTGTGAAAGGGAAAATCTGACAAAGCCAGAAATACACAGTCCCTGCTCAAATACTACCATCTCAAAATTTGTCCTTGTGCTAGAAGCAGATGACATTAGCAGACGGTGACTATGCTCTTAAACAAGGAACATCCAAAGTCTCTGTGTCCCTTTCATAATGCTAAGCTACACAGCCACACTGAGGGAGAAGAGCAGAGTAAATGCACTGTTGAGGCCTTCTTCATTAGAAAACCGGGCTGCATGCGTACTCTCTTTTTATACAAGCCTCCATAAACAAATTGAGGAAAATTTCTCTCTGTATTCCCTAGGAAGGTGTAGGAAAGCTGGAATTAAGAGGTCATTGTGGCCAATAATTTTATTCCAAAAAAGATGACAATAAATATGAGGTCCTGACATGTGCCCTATCTACCCCCCTGCACTAGCACTCATATATTTCTTCCCTACGAAGGCCTAGTTGTAGACAAACCGTCTACTGTGTCCGTACCAACAGCCCAGTATCAGGTAAGTCCAAACTATTTAGATTACTAAAACCGCCCACCTTTGGGATTCCTCAATACAATTATCTTCCAAGTGACTCCAACCCCATCATAAAACTGACTCCTGAATTAAAATCCTTTTTAATTTTTTGAGAAGTTTTGAATTGAAAATTTTTGGTGAAAGAGATAAGAAACACAAACTTTTAGTTACCTGACTCCAAATTCCCAATTTCAAAATTCGATTATTTCTTGCTTTTATCAATGTAATTTACAGGGATTCTCCTTTGGTCTTGTATCAATAGATAACCCTTCTGTCTCAAAATAAATTAAAGCCCACAATACTGGTCAAGAACTTCTTTTTATACAATGAGTACTTGCCCTTCTCTATCAATTCTATTAAGTTAGAAATTCTGTGAAATCAGTTTACTTTAAAGTTAAAAAGGCAACCTTTAAAAATCAGCCATAAAGGGGTAAAAAAATTTGCTAGCAGAAGTAAAAATCGGTGATGGAATTAAACCTTTGACAATTTATTTGATAGGCAAAGGTGACTTGTGAAGACTGTACTTTAGTTATCGGCTATTGATTAAAAAGATACACCAACTTACCAACAACTAATGCTCCTCTTTCTGCAAAAGCCAGGGCATAGGTTCGGCCCAACCCTAATAGAAAACAAAATAAGAGGAAATATCAGCATTACTTTGGTTCACTCATTACTTTGGTTCACTCCCCCATTTTAAAGGATTAGGTGAGCAATTAATTAGGTAGGAGCATCTTCATTGGCACCCTCAGTCTCTACTCCACTCTCTTCTGCTTGCAGAGGATACAAAACTTAAAAACTACCCTTTCCACTACTTCACCTCCCATTCCCTACCATTCTACCTAGCTGCCAGAATGCCAGATGTTAACTGGATTACCCACTAGATACATCTGCATGAAATTTCTAGAGTGGAAAAGCACCTTACAGGAGTTCTAGCTGTTACTGTTGCTTACCAAGCTGTCTTTCTTGAACCTTCCTAGGTATTAAAAAAAAAAAAAACAGTGGCTGTAGAGGCAACTTTACTGATCCGGTCCCCTAGTCTCTGGATGGTGCTTTCCATACCTCCGGTCCCTGATGTCCTGTGACTACTTGGGCTGTGACAGACAGCACTACAATTGCGGCCTCAGAGGTACTGGCTCTGCTAATGCACCAGCTCCACATTATTCTAAAAGTCATTCCAGAAGGACCGGCCTAATACCCAACTGCCTGCATTAAATCCGTGCATGCTTAAAACACCTAGTGATCTCTATATCCTGAGCTGAACCTTGAATATATAATCATCAAATACGAAAAAAATTCTGACTCAAGGCTCTCAAGTATAAATTTACATATCCAAAAAGGTATGTATCTATAGATAGATATAGGCATTTTATAACATATATAACTTAGAATATCTCAGGAAGAAAACATAAGAGACTGGCAATTAGTTGGTTACCTTTGGGGAACAGAACTGTGTGATTAGCAACCACAGGTAGAAGACTTACTTTTGTATTGTTTAACTTTTTTTAACATGTGTACATTTTTTAAAATTTAAGTTAATTATAAATTTCACTAATAAATGAATGTTTAATTGATAATTTATATTTAGGATAAATTGATAAATAAGTATACAAATAACAAACTGAGATGGATAAATTACCACTGAGATGGACAGATAAAATATAAATTTTATGCCAGGCATGGTGGCGCACGCTTGTAATCCCAGTACTTGGAAGGCTGAGACTGGAGGATCACAGGTTCAAGGACAGCCCTCAGCAAATAGTAAGACTCTCATCAACCTAGTGAGACCCTGTTTCAAAATAAAAATAATAAATAGGGCTGGGGGGTAGCTCAGAGGTAGAATGGCCCTAGGTTCAATCTCCAGTACCAAACACAAAAGGGAGGGGGGTATTTCACATAATAATTTCCCACTTTGCTTTTCCTGAAATATAGGGAGATCTGGCAACTTTCCCACCAGCCGGCCCACTTCAGAAATGCCTCTGTTCTCCTGTTCTTCACTCTTTCCATCCCATTCCCATTTTATTCCTCTATCGGTGTATCTCACCCCTGCATGCTTTTGAGTTTGTAACCTTTGCCAAGACTCCAATGGACTTTGATAACAGTGCCCGGGGGTAAACAATTCAAACTCCAACGAGAGGTTTCTTATCAGATAGATGCCCTCTTTAAAGGCCCTCTCAAGAACTTAAAAACATCCAACAGAACATTTTTTAAAAAAAGGAACTCAATAAATGACTCTTCAAAGTCGAGGGGATGCCACCTCAACTCTCTGGGTGCAATTCCAGTCTGGGGGGAGGCGGTGGGGGACCCTAAGAGCTGTGTACATGTATGTTAATATCAAATTGATATTCATTGTGATGTGAGACTACAATGCACCAATAAAAGCATGTTAAAAAAAAAGGAATTCCAGTCTCAGGAGGCTCTTCGGGCCTTTAACAGACCTGACAAAGGCCTGAGATTCTCACCGCCACCGACGCCCACGAACTTTTACCCAGTTGTGCAACCTGCAGCCCAGCCTGGTGTCTCTCCTCCGGAACAACCTGGGAAGCTCCCTGGTCACCCAGTTGTGCCACCTGCAGCCCAGCCTGGTCCCTCTCCTCCGGAACGAGCTGGGACCTGGGAAGCTCCCTGGTCACACAGTGGTGCAACCTGCAGCCCAGCCTGGTGTCTCTCCTCCGGAACGACCTG
>PVJS01003101.1:0-66398 GCA_004027185.1 Glis glis
ATTTTTAATTTTTAAAAAAGTATTATTGAATTTTAAGAGTTCCTTGAATATTTTGGATATCTTTTATTAGATATGTGTTTTGCAAATATTTTGTCACAGTGCGTGGTTTATCTTCCCTCATTTCCACAATATCTTTTTTTTTTTTTTTTTTTTGCAGTACCGGGGATTGAACGCAGGGGCATTCTACCTCCGCACTATGCCCCCGGCCCTATTTTTTATACTTTATTTTGAAACCAGGTCTCACGAAGTTGCAGAGGGCCTCACTAAGTAGAGAGAGAGAGAGAGAGAGAGAGAGAGAGAGAGAGAGACAGGGAGAGAGAGAGCAAGAGAGCTGAGGCTGGCCCAGAACCCGGATCCCCCGGTTTCCGCCTCCCAAAGTACTGGGATTACAAGCGTGCGCCACCACGCCCGGCTTCCACAATATCTTTTATAGTATAAATATTTATAAATTTAATGAAGTCCAAATTATCAATGTGCTTTTCTGGATTATACTTTTGGTGTTGTATCTAAAAGCTCATTAATCAACCCAAGGCCATCTAGATTTTCTCCTATATTATTTTATAGAAGTTCAATACTTTTTCATTTTATATTTGTTTTTGTGATTCATTTGAATTTATTTTTATTAAAAGTATAATGTTTGTGTCTAGATCCATATTTTTGCATTATGAACATGCCATTGTACCAGCTCCATTTTTTCAAAAGATTATACGTTATCTATTGAATTGTCTTTTCTCCTTTATCAGAGATCAGTTGACCGTGGTTTATGTGGGTTCATTTCTGGGCTTTTTGATTTAACATCTTTTTTTCTTTTTTTTTTTGTGGTACTGGGCATTAAACTCAGAGGGTATTCTATTTCTGAGCTACACCCCCAGCCATTTTTATTTTTTATTTTGAAACAGGGTCTTGCTAAGTTGCTGAGACTGGCCTTGAATTGCCGATCCTCCTGTCTCAGCCTCCCAAGTACTGAAATTGCAGGTATGTGCAATCTCATGCCCAGCTTGAAGTCATGAAGAAATGACTCCAATTCCCTACAATCTCCTCTAGAAGATAGAAGCAAAGGGAACACATCCTAATTTACCCTGAGGTCAGCATTGCACTAACACCAAAACCAGACAAAGTTATTACAAAATACGTGAAGTACAGACCAATATATTTAATGAATACACATGCAAAAATCTAATATTATTTTCTTCTGCTTGCTTTGGATTTAATTTGATCTTCTTTTTCTAGTTTCCTAAAATGAAAGCTCAAATTATTAATTTCAGATCTTTTTTTTTTTTTTTTGCGGTACCGGTACCGGTACCGGGGATTGAACCCAGGGGCGTTCTACCTCCGCGCTACACCCCCGTCCCTATTTTTTTATGCTTTATTTTGAAACCAGGTCTCACGAAGTTGCAGAGGGCCTCACTAGGAAGAGAGAGAGAGAGAGAGAGAGAGAGAGCTGAGGCTGGCCGTGAACCCGGATCCTCCGGTCTCCGCCTCCCAAAGTACTGGAATTACAAGTGTGCGCCACCACGCCCAGCTCAGATCTTTTTTCTTTTTGAATATATGTATTCCATGCCATAAATTTCCTGTTAGGCATTGTTTTTACTGTATCCCACAGATTTTGGTGTCATATTTTTATTTTAATTTACCTTAAATATTTTTATAATTTTGGTTTTGGTACTGGGAACTGAACCCAGGGGCATTCTACATCATAGCTACACCTTCAGCTCTATTTTAATTTTATTTTTAAAAAGGGTCTTGGTAAGTTGCCGAGAGTCTCACCTCCTGTCTCAGCCTCTCAAGGCCTGGGATTACAGGTGTGTGCCAATGCCTGGCTCAAAATATTTTTAAGTCATTCCTGAGACTTCTTTGACACATGTGTTATAAGAACTTACTTAGTATCCAAGTATTTGGGTACTTTTTAGGTATCTTTTTGTCATTCATTTCCATTTTACTTCCACTTGGGTCCACTCCTTGTTTGTGTTGTTTCTGAGGAAAAGTACAATAGAATTCTTACCCATGCCGCCGAATAGGTAAGATGTTTGTTTTTCCCTCTGGCTATCTCAATACTGTCTCTAAATTTCTGCATTTTGAACATGCTATTCCCACGTGGACCTGTGATTTTGTGTCAGTCATTAATTTTCAAAAATTCTGTTATTATTGCTTCAAATCTTTCTTCTCTTCTTTTATATTTTTCTTGTCCTTCTGATATGCATTATGATATTCTGTTCTATGTTATAATTTTTGTAATTGTCCCAGATTTTGTAAATGTTCTTTTCTTCCTTTTTTTTCTCATTGTACTTCAATTATGCAATTTCCTCTTGGTATTTCTCCGTGACTCACTTTTCCCCGTAGCCTTGTCAGGTCTTTTGTCGAGCCCACCTAAGATGCTCGTTTCTGTTATAGTGGTTGTGATTTCTAGCATCCCTTTGATTCTCCCTTATAGTTTCTATCCATCTGCTTACATTAGAAGGTGGGTATCAGTATCTAGCGTGTTATGGCATTTTAACTAACGTGTTCAATTTTCAACAAAAAATTATGGGAGATGCAAAGAAATGGGCATGTGTGATCCATATACAGGGAAAAAAAAAAAGAAAAACTGCCTGTCAGAGTCCAACTGAAGGTTTAATAGACTAAGTCTTAGTCTATTGTAAATATTATAAATATGTAAATATGGCAGCCATGGTAAATATGTTCAAAGAATTAAAGGTCAACATGCTTAAAGAAGTAAGGAAAGATATGAGGACCATGAGTTTGTAAATAGGTGCTGCAGGTTTGAAAAACAGTTTGGCAATTCCTTAAAATGCTAAACATAGAGTTGCCATATGACCTAGCCACTGTACTCTGAGGTATATACCAAGAGAAATGGAAACACAAATCCACACAAAATCATGTACATGAATGTTCATGGCAATATTATTTAATAGTTGTCCCAAATGGAAATAACTCAAATTCTCACCAACAGATGAACTGATAAATAGAATATGGTATATTCATAATCCATATAGTGAAATATGATGCAACAATTAAATTGAGATATCAATATATGCTACAACATGAGTGAACTTTGAAAACATTTTGCTAAGTGAAAGAAGCAAGACACAAAATACAACATGTTATGATTCCATTTATATGAAATATACAGAATAGGCAGACCTACAAAGACAGAAGGTATATTAGTGTTGATTTAGGTCTGAGGTTGAGGGGATGGGTGGGAAATTGAGAATAATTACCAAAGATTATGAAATTTCTCTTTGAGTTGATAAAAATGTTCTAAAATTGGTTGTGTGATGGTAGCATAATTCTACACTGTACTATAATTCTGCAACGGATGTACTGTGTGAACATCAAATGGTTACTGACAGAGAGAAGCATAACTAGCTAATACAGTCAGTTACTAAAGACATATCATTGCTTACCAGCAGAAAGTGGCCAAGTAAGAAGCACATTCCAGGTTGTGTTGATATGGATGTGGTTTAAGGAGTCAGACATATCTAATCTGTTAACCTAAGAGGAAGGTTTCACAGGGAAGTGAATATTTTGAGGGTGATAAAAAGTAACCCTATGTTAATTAGATGCACTTTATCCTTAAGATAGCTCTTCCATGATTAGAGACCTAACTGAATTCAAGCTTCTGAATTTCATTTGCTTGTTAAGTAATGAAATTCAACTGTCCCTCTGTCCTTGGAAATTAAAACAGAAAAGATGTTTTAGAATAGGCTCTAACCTCTATTCTGTGGCTATTCTAGGGTGAATACCTAAGATTACTCTTTTTCCAAAGTCCGTCCATTTTTAGAATTAATTCTGCTTCTCAGTGTTTGTTTCTTCTTCTGAACTATCCATTTTACTTGTATCTCAAGTTCTTGGCTACTAGACTTTGCATGAGCATAGAACTCAGTCTCTTTATAAGTTCTCTTTATGCACACTCTCACGTACATGAAAGCAAACTTCACACAAAGCATTTACAGCAAGAGCAGATGTCACGAAAGGTTTGAGGAAAACTAAGGAGTTTAATAGCATAGAGTTGCTTGTCCCCCCTGCCCCTCTCAACTGCCTGGTAAACACTCACCTTTCCCTTTTCCGCAGCTGTCACCTTTAGGCACCTCTTCACAAACACTCAAATCACTCTATTATGCAGAAAAATATAGTCCTCTAAAGTGTGCTTGGCAAGACTCTAGGCATAATTTTGCATATCCAAAGGCTCAATGCCTTTGCTGAAACAATGGGCTTCTCTGCCCATTCTCTCCTTCCAGTAGGAAGAGCTGGCAGCTTTTAGCATTTCAATTTTTTTCCCTATTCTTTCATCCCTGTCAGTCTCTGAGTAAAAGGGAGCAGTGTAGAAATTTTCTTTTCATGTGAAATATGTTATCACATTATAAAGAGTAATGGTGCTAACCAGTTAGATTTTTAAATAATGCTTTTTCTATTATCTAAATATCTGAGGATATTTTTCCAAATTGCTTTCCATAATTATGACCAAACATTTTCATCAATGTTTATAAACACTACCCCACGTGAAATTCATCCCTAAATATGTTCCACTAAATTAAGTAGTGAATAATAAAGCAAGCATGTGATGTAATGTGTTGACCAGGATTAATAAATCTTGTTCTGAGAATTATACATTTTCCCTTTCTGAAAATCATTACACACACACACAGTGTAGGAGTTCAGAGGGCTTTTAAAATACTTAAAAAGATTTTTCACGTATGCATTTTGTCATTAAATTTATCAATTAGCAACACACCAGCTTTCATTGGCATGCTTACTAATAGCTAAGGAGCTCCACACACATTTGACTGGACTGGCCTACAAAAGCACAGTAGGGTGTGGAAGATGTGATCAACAGAAAATGAGTACGGTATGTTGAATAGAGGATGTGCTGGGGTGCGCAGCCGTAGGACAGTGTGCCTGCACCCTCTGACTCTACTCCCTTCTTGGCTTGATCACAGACTCTGTTCTCTCTTTTGTGCTGTGCTTTCTTTCCTCAAGAGTTTTCTGTTTATTCCAACCATAGGATTTTTGCACATGCTGATCTTTCTACCTGGATCACTCTGTTACCACCTCAACCACTCCTCCTCCAAGTCTCCACCTCACATTTCCATTAATTAACTTCAATTTTATTTTTTTACCATCTCCATTTAATTACCCCTTTAGCAGAGCTCTCTTCATTACTTTCTATCTAAATTAGTACTCCCATCTTGTACTTCCTTTTTAGAGAACTACACTTATTTTCCTCAGACCACTTGCTATAATTTTTAATTATTCATTAGTTTATTAGCATACTTGCATCTCACTAAATGCTGAGGTTCAGGAAGGCAGAAGCCATGTTTCCTTTGCTGCTCCAGTCCTAGCACAACCCTTGTCTGTGGAAATACTGAATACATGAATTTGGGAGGGAAAAAAAATCA
Source organism: Glis glis (assembly GCA_004027185.1). Lineage (NCBI taxonomy): Eukaryota > Metazoa > Chordata > Mammalia > Rodentia > Gliridae > Glis > Glis glis. The sequence goes on from PVJS01003101.1 coordinate 5,397, forward strand.
TGGGGACAGGCTTCACATGATAATTGCATCTTGCGGTGCTTAAAGTCTGAGCCTTGTTAATTGCGTTGTTCTTAAGAAATACATTATATTTGTCAAGAGGGGCTCAATTTTAGTGGTTAAAGAACACTTGCAAGAGGCTTCCTGAAGGTGATACATTTGTTCGTTATTTTAGAAAATATCAAATTTGAGCTGTTTCTGGTGTCAAAGAAGTTCATTCTGTCCCTATATCCATCTTGATCATTTTGTGCTATAGTGGTCCTATACTGGGTGTGTAGGTTCTTGAAGAAACTCTCACATAGCATTAGTTCATGGCCTCAACAATTATGCATCCAGCAACCTCTGCAGGGGGAAGACCATAACAATTTTTGCAGTGTTCCTCATTAAATGAATCTTATGGCTATGGTTGGAATGGAATGCTAAAGGAAGAAGGAATCCATGTAAAAGAAAGATGTCAACTTTAAAGAGAGTTGTTACCCAAAAATAATTACTGAGCATGGATCAGTAAGGTAAGATGCTATTTTAAATAGAGTTTTTATTCAAAAATAATTATCGTGTATGGAGCATTAAGGTACTAACAGAAGCTTTGCTCTTATTGATTAGGCATCCTTGTCTGTCTTGTTAGCATTTGTAACATAACTTGACACTTGTTAATTTGACAATGTGATAAACATTATTTGAAATAAGATGATGAGAATACATACAGTCCTAAAGATTCTTTTGGTGGTTTTACACTTGTTCAATGCAGTAACAACTAAATTATTCTCATTTAGAATGCATTGATCTTCTGTCTTTAGGGAACTCTACCTCCTAGATAAGAGACAAGAAGACCTACTTCCACACTGAATGCACACCTTTTCACAGTTTTTGCTGCTTTCAAATGCCACCTTCTTAAACCAATATCTTTATTTTAACTCTGGAGAATGTAAATCAAACACATCAAGCAGTTGTAAGTGTAATGAGTCACCTCCACAAAGGAGCCACATCTTGAAGTTTGAGCGAGCCATCTGACATTTAAGAAGCAAGTCAATGGCAGCATATCAAATAAAAGGAGAGGACCCCAAACATGACTTCATTTCATATCTTTCCAAAGTTAATTTTTAAAGTTCCTTTTCAGGGATACAAAAAGGCATCTCATCCACAATCTTCTGACTTCATAAGCGACTCTCCCAACCCCTTGGCCTTACAGATTTTCAATTCCTAACTTCCACAATCCTCCACCTGCACTGATGTTATCAGGAATGTTTATGTGTTGGAAGGGCTTTGTGAAATTTCTTGTCTGATCTCAGTTTCTGTCCCTCCCCCTCTGACTTGGTTGTGACTTTTGAATTTGCTCTTTGGCCTCGTTAACTTTCATTTCCCCACTACTCACCACCCCATTTCTTAGCCTATCAGTCCCCTTCTGGATTTCTTTGATTTCCTCACTTATCTAGACCCCATGGCCAGTCTTGAGGGTAACTACTTCAGGAACTTCTGCTGCTTAGGCCCTCATTCTACCTCCCACTATGCAACAATAACTTAGAAAATCAACCATATACCGTCTCCACTTTCAGGTTTCGGAATAACACAAGAGAAAAGTCACAGACTACTGACGCTTCCTTCCTTTATCAACTCCATTGCTGCTCAGTTACCATGTTTTCATTTTCCAAGGAATCTTTATAATATTTTCACTTTTTTTTTCAAATTATGCTCTTTGACCTGGCAACTACAATTCTCTTAGCTTCCCTCTGTTAAGTAGATTTGACATTTTGATCAACCAAAGTCACAAACCGCTGAGATTTCATCTAATGACTCTTTTCTCGTTTACCTCCTAAAAGAATAAAGGAAAGAGTGAACTGGCCACATTTCTGAGACCCGTCCTTTCAGTGGTCCTTTTTTTTCTATCATTTCTTATCTCTTCTGAAACCCTGATTGTTTGATTGTAGCTTCTCTCTTGAATACTAAATATTTCTCTACTATTTCTTTCCTGGTACCCATAAATCAGCTTTCTCAGGTGACTTATCAAAATGAACAACAATCAAAACTCCCTCTGTCCCAGGATCATATCAAGCTCTTATTTCTGTTTTAACCATTTTTTTGAAGATATCATATTGTTGAATTTGATCATTTATCCAGTCTGATCACCTTTTAATTAGTGAGTTTAATTAATTTTATTTATTGTAATAGCCATTAGATTAGAAATTATTTCTGCTCTCTTATTTTATATTTTATATAATATTTCCTTTATTGAAATATTTGTTTTTCAATATTCCTAGCTGTAGAACTGATGATGTGTAGGCCATAAGCATATTAGATTACAATCAGATACTTATAAAATGAACACATCAAGGTTTTGATTTATATTCTTTTGATTATTATTGATTATATAGAGTATGTCTTTTTATTAGTCAGAGTATATGTTTACTCCTTTCTGAAATTTTTTTTTTGCCAGTTTTGCTCAGTTTCATGTTTTGTCCAGGTTTTTTTTGGGGGGGGTGCCTTCACATTATTTTTTCAGTTCATGTAAAGTAACTTTTGATATTTAAAAGTTCTTAACTATTGATATTAAAAAAAGTCAAGCTGGGTGTGGTGGCGCATGCTTGTAATCCCAGTACTTTGGGAGGCGGAGACGGGAGGATCTGGGTTCGCGGCCAGCCTCAGCTCTCTCGCTCTCTCTCTATCTTTCTCTCTCTTTCTCTCCTTAGTGAGGCCCTCCGCAACTTTGTGAGACCCGGTTTCAAAATAAAGTATAAAAAATAGGGCGGGGGCGTAGTGCGGAGGTAGAACGCCCCTGCGTTCAACCCCCAGTACCGCAAAAAAAATAAATAAATAAATAAATAAAATAAAATAAAGTCAAATTTATTATTTTTATTTTAAAGTGGATACTTCTGTATCCTAAGATATCATTTCTTCCTACAAATTAAGAATTATATGCATAGAATTGTTTCTAAACCTTTTAAATTTCTTCCTTTGAAATGTAATAATGTAACTAATCCCTTTGGAGTTGATTTTTCGTGACGGTGTGAGGTAGGGATTTATTTTCCTTTTCTTTCTTATATGGATGGCTATGAACTTGAGCTCATTTATTGAGTAATCCCATCCAAAGTGGTCTTGGCACAGCCCCTTCATCATCTTTCATGTTGTGGAGAGGCTTGACCTGCGTCTGGGTCTTCTCTTCTGCTGGAGTTGTCAGTTGTGTATCACTGTGCCAGTAACACAAGCTTTTAGGGTTTATCACTTCACAATAAGTATGTATTGTAAGGCAAAGCCTTTCTCTTTTTTTTTCTTCCTCCTCCTTTTTTTTGTTTCCTCTGGGAAACTTTAGAACCTTGGTCTTTAATATAAATTTTTAAATATGCTTTTATTGCTTCATTGTAATAATACATCATATACGACATAATGAGGTTCAAAGTGATACAAACATACATGCACAGAGCACTTGGTGTGTTTGCCTCTGGATTCCACCCTACTCCCCTCCTCCCTATTCATGCTGGGGCATCTGGTAGTGATACCTTCATATACAGACATAGCATTATTTCAACTGTTTCCTTCATCAAGCCTCTACTTTTGCCTCCCCAAACCCCTTCCACTATTCTGATGGTCTTTAATATAACTATTAAAGTCGATTTATCAAGTCCCCTGTTGAACCCTATTGGAATTTAGGTTAACATTTTATCTTTTTGACAGATAACTTTGCGGAAAGTGGCATCTTAAAAATATTTTCTTCCTATCTATAAATGTGGGCTACTTCTCTATCTGTCTAATGTCCTTCAGTAAAGAATTTCAGTAAGCAGTAAAGGATTCTTAATCCTCAGTGTACAACATCTGTCACTTGGAAAGCCCTTTGACCCTTGTGATCAAATTGTAAACAGTCAGAAGATAAACTAAAACTACCAGAGAAACTTTGAAGTCTTACCTATAGAATAAAAGCAAATTCATTCATGATGCATGCTCACAGGCATTGCTAATTTCATTTTTGAGGAGAGTCTGTTTAGGAAATATACATGTAGCCTTTAAAATAGCTCTCATTTATCCATTTTTACATAGGACAGTTGCACCATGGATATTTCAATTAAACGTGTGTGTGTGTGTGTGTGTGTGTGTGTAGGGGGTGTACTTTTTAACCCATGGAGTTCACATAGAACTATTTTTCATATAGACATGTAGTTCTGGAGTCACAGAAACAGCCAGATGCAACATTCTGCCATCAGCGGCAGCATTCTGCCAGTTAACATTACCCATAGACAATTATTGAAGATCATTATTTCCTATTACCTTCTGCACCAGAACATTTACCAGAGTTAACAAATAGCACAACTGACTAAACTGAAATTGTCCTTCTGTTCCTCTTCTAACCTTCTTGATTTGGAACAATTTAATAGTCTAAAAACAATAAAAAGAAAATGGTTAGAGATTTGAATTGGAAAGCCATTAGATAACTATTTGGCTTGAAGTATTAAAGTTTTCTTAATTGAGCCACTCAAGAAAATCAATAATTTAGGCAATGGATTCCATAATTCCTCCAAATGTGTGGGAAAGTTTTATTAGAATATGCTATCTCCTTTTATCCAGGGAGGATCAAGGGTCAACCATTAGCACCTGGAAATTAGACCAGAGACCTTGCAGCTATGTGAAGAGAGCATAGGACCAACACTTCAACACACAGGCATGGGTAAAAACTTCCTCAACAAGACCCCAAAGGCACAAGAAATTAAAATGAGGATCAATTCGTGGGATTGCATTAAACTGAAGATCTTCTTTGCAGCAAAGGAAACTATCAAAAAACTCAATAGAAAGCCAAGAGAATGGGAGAAGATTTTTTGCCAGCTACTCCTCTGATAGAGGACTAATATCTAGAATACACAGAGAATCCAAGAAACTCACCACTAAGAAAACAAATGACCCAATCAAAAAATGGGCAAATGAACTAAATAGATACTTCACGAAAGAAGAAATACAAATGGCCAATAAATGTATGAAAAAACTGTTCAACATCATTAGCAATCAGAGAGATGCAAATCAAAACAACCCTGACATTTTACCTAATCCTAATTAGAATTGCAATCATTAAAAACACAAACAACAAATGCTAGTGAGGATGTGAAGAAGTAGGAACTCTAATACATTGTTGGTGGGATTGCAAATTAGTGCAACCTTTTTGGAAAACAGTGTGGAGGATCCTCAGAAGACTGGGAATGAACCTACCATATGACTGGGTATTTATCCAAAAGAATGGAAACCAAACTACCAGAGTAATACATGCATATCTATGTTTACAGCTATACAATTCACAATTGCTAAACTATGGAACCAGCTGAGATGTCCATCAACAGATGAATGGATTACAAAACTGTAGGATATGTACACAATGGAATTTTACTCAGCCATAAAGAACAAAATTATGTCATTTGTAAGGAAATGGATGGAACTGGAGAACATTATGCTAAGTGAGATTAGTCAGTCACAAAAAGTGAAAAGTCGGATGTTCTCCATAATATGCGGAAACTAGGGAGAAAACAGGACATAGGAGGGACTCCAGACAAAGAAGGAGAAACCTTAGGTGAGTGAAGAAGGCGACCTAACTGGGAGATGGGAGGAGGGAAGAGGAAAACACCTCAATGAACATGATGTACATATACAAATGTATCAAAGCCAATCACTATGCTGAGCAGGAAGGTGGGAAGGGCAAAGAAATAGGGCAGGAACTGGGGCAGGGCTACATGAGTGCTGTGTGTATGTATGCCTCTACCACCCTGAACTTCCTCAAGATGTATGATTATAATGCACCAATAGAATTTAAAAAGTCAACCATTAAATCCATATTTGTGGTACAAGTTCTTTGGTTAAAATAGGCCTTCCCCAAATACCTTGTATAAATTCTACCCAGCTTCTCTAGTCACCCAAACCAAATGTGATTTCTTTTCTCCTTGATTCCCATGCTGTGTGCTTAGAAGAGCTGAAGGTAGCCACACAACCCTAATTTTCACGGCATGGAACATAACACTTTAACTAAATTTTAAAATATTTTTTAAAATCATGAAACTATCCATATCATTATAGTGTATCCAAATGTAGAAAAAAATCTCTGATGTAACAATGAAGAACTGGTATTTTACAAAAGGCTGGATCCTAACTATAAAATAAATATTCATGATTTCATACTGATACAAGTGATTTGATAAATAAATTAGAGGATAAAATGGATGTTTCCTGTGCAGAATTCCTAACCACTTATGTAAATACTCCTACTTAAATGAGGTAGAACATAACTTTCCATTTCTTTCCAGGCTGTTCTTACTGACCTTCCAAAGAACAGGAGGGAAAGGAGGAGAAAAAGAGGAATGTTGAATTATGCCTTTATACATGTGTCAAAACCTATAACAGTGCGGCGTGTCATCCCAGTACTTGGGAGGCTGAGACAGGAGGATCTCAGGTTTAAGGACAGCCTCAGCAATGTAACAAGACTCTTAGCAACCTAGTGAGACCCTGTTTCAAAACAAACACACCAACAAAAAAATAGGGCTAAGGGTATAGTTCAGAGGCAGAATGCTCCAGATTCAATCCCAAGTACTACAAAACAAACAAACCAACCAACAAAAAACCATAATGCTAAGAGTGACCCTAATGGAAAGCATGAACTCTGGGTAATAGTGATGTCTCAGTGTAGGCTCATCAATTCTAACAAATGAATTATTGTAGTGCAGGATGTTGGTAATAACCATTTATTGGAACCAATCTAGGTGTCCATCAGCAGATGAATGGATGAAGAAAATGTGGTATAGGTATACAATGGAGTTTTACTTAGCTGTAAAGATGAACGAAATGTCATTTGCTGGTAAATGGATAGATCTGTCGAACATAATGCCGAGCTAAATAAGCCAAACTCAGAAAGTCAAGGGATGTATGTTTTCTCTCATATAGGAAAGCTAGAGAGAATAAAGAAATAGAAAAGAAAGACCTCATGAAAATAGAAGGGAGACCAGTAGAATAGAAATGGATGAAAAGGGGAGAGAGAAGAGGTGGAAAAGGGAGGTACTGGGGAATGAAATTGACCAAATTATGTTATCTGCATGTATAAATATAACATGATGAATCCCAGGGTTATGTATAGTTATAATGCACCAATAAAAATACTCTGCTACATAAAAAAGGACTGGATCCAGTTGATTGAGTATATAAGTGATTCTTTTTTTAATAAAAAGGCTAAATTTCATTATGTTCCTTAATTTCAAATACTAAAATATTTGGGTAGAATATTTTTAAAGGAATTTTGCTGATATAAAAAGAATTGGTACACAGATCTTAAGCCCATTTCTTTTGTAAGTCTGATGGATAGATATATGTCAACCCTAATAGATTCCTGTTACTGGTTATCCTTAAGCTCTATTGGCTATAAGCATCATTAATCAAATTTTATATATACATATAAATTAAAAGCTTTTTTGGTAATAGGGATTGAACCTAGGGACATTCTATCATCAAGCTACCCCCCAGCCCTTATTTTTATTATTTTTTATTTTGAAACAGGTTCTGGATAAATTGCTGATGTTGGCCTTGAACCTACAATCCTCCAAGTACTGTGATTAAAATCATGTACCACTATGCCTGGCTAAGTTTTTGTTTTGTTTTGTTTTGTTGTTTTTAGCAAAAATGGCTCTTTCAGATTTTATGAATGAAAGATTAAGAAAAATCCCTATTCATGAATCTCAAATTCAGGTTAAGAAGTAAAAGGAATACTCCATTAATATGGACTAAAACCCAACATTAAATTAGAAATATTCAGTTCTTTAATGTAGAAGTTTCACAAAGTATTTGTGTTTTCCTGACCATAGATGTAGGCAAATATATCTAATGATAAACAATTGGTGTCTTTGCTCCATTCTTATTAATGGCTTCATGAAATTAGAGGAAATAGAGGTTAACAAATTAAGCAGTTATTTTAATTAGTAGTTCTGGAAGCTCTGGAGCCTTTCTCTTCAAAATACACCAGCAGAAAATTTATCTTTCTCTCTTAACATTACCTTTGCATTATCCCTTGAATCAGAATACCAAATACAATCCATGAATTAAGTGTACAATCTGTTAGGTGAGTGCTAGAAATGCAACCTCTTCTATTAATGGCTCAATTAAAATGCTTAATCACTATAGATAATTATTATCAAACCAGCCTAAATAACTGTTTTTTAAGCTGTTTTAAATATTGGAATGATAGAACTATTATAAATTATATATATATATATATATATATATATATAACTATAACGTATTTATAATTTATAGGAACAAATATAAAAATATTAGTGAAAATAAACACTTTCAAATTAGGTGAAACACTATGTCTCCAATGATATGTGGGGTGAGAGTTGTGAGGAGCAACTGAGTTTGTATTTATTGTTATTTATCTATAAAAACCTCTGCACAGAATGAGACCACAAGACCTGGAAGTTTTCTAAAATGGAGGCTGTTGTCTACAGTGGGCCTGGGACCCATGTTACAAACTCTTGTTATTCAGATTAGGTTTGGTATCATTTGCTTATATCATAATTTCTTTTTTTGGGGGGGATTTATTTTTATCAAATTTCCTGAAGCTGGTTATGAGCCTTTCCTGACTACCATTTTTGTAATCTGAAATAGGGAAGCTTGTCTAATTAATTGTTTCTCTTCTCTTTTTCAAAAAGTTTTTTCTTTAAAGTTTATGTAATGTCCCAAAGGTAAATAGTTACTGAACTTCCCAAAGGTAAAAAGTTTTTAGGGAGCTCTCGCCTATATTATTATTATTATTATTATTATTATTATTTTATTTTTTATTTTTTATTTTTTTTAGGTGAGAGGGTCTTGTTAAAATATCTAGCCCTAAAGCCAGGCGTGGTGGTGCATGCTTGTAATCCCAGTACTTGGGAGGCTGAGACAGGAGGATCGCAGGTTCGCTGTCAGCCTCAGCTACTTAGTGAGGCCCTTCACAACTTAGTGAGACCCTGTTTCAAAATAAAGAATAAAAAACAGGGCTGGGGATGTAGCTCGGAGGTAGAATGCCCCTGGGTTCAATCCCTAGTACCGCAAAAAAAAAAAAAAATCTAGCCCTCAAAAATTTCATGTCTCTGGTCATTCATCCACTTAGAAGGAGAGAAGGGTAAAATAGTGATGATTTTTAGTTCTGGATGAATGGCTCCTTATGATCTAGAAACATCTGAAAACATGAAGTGTTTGTGAAGTAGGTAATGTGATTGAGTGGATAAAGTTCACATCTTATCGTGAAAAAAGCATGAAGTTTGGAGCCAGACAGAATCCCTCATTCTGCCACCTGCTGCCTAGGGAATTCGATGAATTTCCCTTCTCTAAGAGCACAGAGATTATATCGAAAAAAAAAAAGGAATAATTGAATTTGGACTGAAGTGTTGGAAGGTAGAGGAAGCTTAGCTGAAGAGTTTGTATGTAAGCAGGACTTATTACGTGTTATGCTATGTGCATTTTGGGGGAATTATTAAATTCTGAAAGAAAAGTTAGTGTGACTGAGATATAGAATACAAGATAAAAAGTTAAAAAACATATTTTAAAATAAGTCTTTAAAAGTTGAAAAGAACCAGATCACCTTGGTTGAAAAACTGAGTGTAAACATTATTAGGTAACAAGGACAGTGTTAAAATATTCATCTTCTGTGCAGGGATCCTTTCTAAAACCAAAGAGATCAATTCTTCCAAATGGCTTGATTTGTTAAAACACTTGGTTCCTTTTATCTTGAAGTGACTCAGACAAAATTGCAGAGCTGGATAATGTGCCAGAATGTTGCTTCTATTCTTGCCGCTATTGATTCCAGGGAGCCTCCTAAATGAATGCTTTCTTGGAAAATACCTAACTGATTTCTTGCCTGATAGTATATCTCCATTCTCACTTGATGTCACTCATTTCTTCCCTCGATTATGAGTGAATTTCATCTTTATCTAAAGTATTAGTGACAAAAAAATGTGTACCTGATGTGGTGGATTTACTAACTGCTCCTTGAAGCAATTTCTTGACTTGGTTTGCAAAGAATTCCATGCTTGGTCTTCCCTTGACTTTATTGGCTGTTTCAGCCTCCCTAGGTATGCTTCATCTTCCTGACCTCTGAACACTGGTAGTCTTTAGGACTCCAGAGAATTTATCTTCTGTTCTTTAAACTTGCATGTAGGTAATCATATCCGAATCAATACCACTGGCACCTGTCTGTCTCCTGATCATCAACTCAAACATTCAACTGCTAACTAACTGTCTCCTCCCGAATTCCCAGTCCACACTGTAAACCCAAGAGTCCAAAAAGAACTCTTTGGTTCCACTTGCTCTCTCAAATATGTTTCTCCCCCAACCTCCCTCAATTCACAAGTGAAACAAACCATTGCTCAGAAAATAACTGCTCTTTTTTAGTCCTATTTCACAATCTCTCGGCTGTCATATGTATTTCATGTCTATCGATCACATATGTATCATTTCTTCTACCTGCACTGCTACCATCCTAGTCTAAGCCAAACCAGCTTCCAAGCTCTTCGTACTTCTGATTTTGCTCTCCTGTAAGCAGTCCATGCAGCAGCCAGAGCAGTATTAGTAACATATATACTAGATACTTTTACATAGCTGGGAGAAATATGAAAGTTTTGAGTATTTTTTCCTCTTCTGTGTGGAAGTATGTGTTATGTTTTCATTGCTTTTTTCCAAAAGCTATTATGAGAACAAACAATAATTATTAATATGCATGGAATTTGTTTTATAACTTTAATCTTTCCTCCTATCTTTTATAGCAGGACTAATACATTTGAACTTTGGGGTATAATATCTTAAGTGTCATGGCTGTACTGAGGAAAATCCCTTAAGTGTAAAATGTAATATATGTATTGTTGCTATTGTTGCTACAATATTATAAGGACAGATTTATGCTGTTTTGTTTATGCTTATTAAAATAATTTTATAATTATTTTTATATAACTGATTAGAGCAGTCCTTGGGCCAAACTCTCCCTCACACACTTAGGATAATCCCAAATCCTTCCCACTGCCTACAGAGCCCTATCCAATAAGGTTTCCTGCTCCCTGTCTGGCCTCATTTCCCCTGTCTTCCCTTGTATATTCTACTGGGCAGAACCAGCCTTCCTTCTGCTTCTCAGAGACTCATTCCACTCAGGGCCTTCATCCTTGCTTCCCCCGAATACCCTTTCTACAAGTAAACCCCGAATACCCTTTCTACAAGTAAACACTCAGCTTATTTCCTTCCTCTATTGTTCTCCAGAGAAACAGAACCAACAGGATATATGATAGAAAACAAGAGGTTTATCATGGAATTGGTTTGTGTGATTACAGAAGCCATGACGTCCTATAATAAGCCTTGTGGGAGCTGAAGGTCCGGAGGAGCTGGTGGTCTACTTCCGTTCAAGCCAAAGACTTGAGAAGAGGAGCTCTGATATCCAAGTGCGGGTCAAAATGGATATCTTTGATCAAGAAGACCAAGAAAGTTTGTCCTTTCTTTACTTTCTTGATATTACACATATCTCAAAAGAATGAATGATTCTCACCTACATTGATGATATTGGGTTTTCTGTATTTAGTCTACTGGTTCAAATACTAATATCTTCTGAAAATACCCTCACAGACACACCCAGAAAAAACATGTTTTATCAGCTGCCTGGGTATCTTTTAGCCCAGTTAGGTTGATACATCACAACCCTAATTTTCCATCACAACCCTAAGTGAATGATCAGATCTTTAGTGCCTGGGTAGAAAACTGTAGATTTGACTTCTATATTGGTTGGCCTAAATGTGTTCTTGAGAATTATTATATACACTAATTTGTTTTGAAACACAGTATTCCCTAAGTCCAGTATTCCCTAAGTTCAGCAAGGTATGAAATAACTCAGTTAAAAATCAACATTATTAATTAGGACTGTGTTGTTTTTCTTGTCTATGGAGTTTAAAACTTTTAAAAAGAACATGATTCCTCTCATACAAAGTTAAATGAACCTCCCTCAATTCTGCAAAATCTCCCAAGAATTACTGCATATTATTTCATTGAGATGTTCCTCCACCAGGATCCTAGAAAGAAAATTCTAGATCATTGGAAATACACTATAACAATTTGCTCTAGCCAATATTATAAAATAGGTCATCTGATAAATGGAGACAAGGACAGAAAGATATATATTTTTTTCTTGACCAAGAATAATTGAAATTTCCCATCTTATGGAAAGTTATCTTCTCCCATCAATCTAAGAAATTTGTGTCTTAGTTTACCCTCTATTTCCAACCATGCACTGAACATTGGTGGGAAAAACTAGATAAACTTTATACCAGAGCCAGGAGGTAGAGTGTCAGGAGAGCATTTCAACTTAGTCTCTGTTTTACATTATCTCAGGTATCTTAGGAGGAACATTATAGAAATTTTTTCTATCAAAAGCTCAAGGTGACTTTGTACTGTAGGTTATTATATTTAATCTCCAGATTAGATGTTTGAATCCAACACAATCTGAAAAAACAATCTATGTACAATGTTTAAAAGAACTGATAAGAAAGTTTATATTTAGGTGAAACTCAAAAAGGTCAACAGAATTGTGCTTTGGTTTGCTCAACTATATATATACAAAATAATGGCAATAGAAATGTGCTTTTCCCTATAAAAATGCTTATTTATTTGCTCATTAACACTCATGAAGAAAAAGTCCTAAACTTGAAATGATCAGTAGTGTTATTTGCTAGTAGTAGACTCACACCATGCTCTTAGATTAATTTTTACATGTGTACTCTGACAAATTGCAGGTTGCTACTGATGATCTGGTTTCAGTATTGAATACCTGCCACTCAAATTCCACAAGAGAGGACAAAAAAGTGCATATTATATTTGAAAGCACAAAATTTCTTGATGTGGTACAGTAAAATGTTTATTAAATATAACCATGTAAATTAACATTTTAAAATATATCTGAAAGACCCCTGTTAGAAAATACTCAGAGAGACATAAATCTCCTAATATAATTGGAATCATGAGTAGTGTATTCGTTATTAAGGTAGTGTGGCATTATTAAAGCATGCAAGATAGACTGTCCTATTCATTGAAGAAGATACCATATTCTAATTTATATAGCAAACATTGATGATAATAGCTTGATATAAATTAGACTGATAGGGAACAAATAGTTCCTTTAAAAGAAGCTGAGGAAAAAGGAAGAAGTGGAGCAATAAAAGTTGACAATTCCTTATAAGGCAATTTAATGTGATAACAGAAACTGGTATTATTTCTCTACAAAATTGCCTATAAGAAGTAATAATTGTGGAAGCATAAGAATTCACAGCAATAAGCTGAACAAAATGCTTAAAATTCAAAAATGCAATTCACCCCAAAGAACTCGAGATTAAAAATGAAATACTACTCAGAATATACATATTTACACTTATCTCTTGTAGAGCATATGTTTCCTTCTAAGCAATACAAGGATTTAACATTTGCCATGTTTTCACAGATTAAATACTGTTGAATGCTCTAAGGCACAGTTCATAGCTACTTTCTAAGATTAAAACTAACAAAAAATCTGTTTTAAATACTTCCTTATTATTTGATAATGTAGCTGTGATCATATAAAGGCAGCCTGTTTTATTGCTCTATAATTCAATACTGCGAATTTTAACTTACTGAATGTAAATATGATCAATAGCAAACATCTAATTTAATTATGTATCTTTGTAATTCTATAAAGTAATATACTAGATACTTTTACATAGCTGGGAGAAATATGAAAGTTTTGAGTATTTTTTCCTCTTCTGTGTGGAAGTATGTGTTTATGTTTTTATTGCTTTTTTCCAAAAGCTATTATGAAAACAAACAATAATTATTAATATGCATGGAATTTTCTTATAACTTTAATCTTTCCTTCTATCTTTTATAGCAGGACTAATACATTTGAACTTTGGGGTATAATACCTTAAGTGTCATTGCTGTACTAAGGAAAATCCCTTAAGGTAAACTACACTGTAAAATGTAATATATGTGTTGTTGTTACTATATTACAAGGACAGATTTATGCTGTTTTGTTTATGCTTATTAAAATAATTTTATAATTATTTCTATATAAAGTTATTTTTGCTTGGCCTGTCCAGGATGATATATTCATGAATAGTGTATGTTTATGCTAAAAAGAAGCTTAACTCTTAAAATACATATACCACTCCAAAAAATCAAAGCCACTTTTGTAGAAACCTATCATGTAGTGGGTTTATAGCAAAATACCCATTCTACAATATCAAGTGTTTAATAACTTAGGGATATAGAGTTTCGTACAGCTGGGCATCACATTGCATAGGTGTTGTATGAATACAGAAAAAAATTTTTTTTTTGAATAGACCTCTATACCACTGCTCTAATGATTGTGGTCTTGTTTGAAGAACAGATCCAGAATTTCTTTCTGAGTGAAATCTCAATCTTATTCACATAAAGTCCTCCATTCAGCCCTGGAAAGAATTCTGAGTAGGCTCTTGAATGAGCTACAGATGTCCACCTGCCTCCTGCTGGGCCTTTTCCCTAGCTCGCCTTTGGCTAAGATCAGGTTTCTTACGTTAAAATGAAAGTACAACTAGTACTTACCTTGTAAGATTATTTTGTTGATTAGATAAAATATTTAAAGCACTCAATGCTAACATGCAGCATTTAGTAAGTCCTCAATAAATATTAGCTTTTTTGATAAATGCACACTAACATATTAAAAGTTCTAAGAAGTCCTTGATGAAAGACATTTGCTGTGCTTAACTTTACTTGAGCATTTCCTGTTCTTACTGCATCTATTTACCTTTCTGTTATTTAGGAAACAAGACTTTGACATCTGTCCTGCCTGCCTGTCTGCGTTGTTTTGTCCTTTTTTACAGTTTTGTGTGTATTGCCACTGGCCAACTTGAAGAATATTTTATAAAGCAATCAGATAGGACTCCCTGTTTTAGATATTGAAATGTTCAATTTGGTGACATTGGCCCAGACATCATACAGTGTCCTTTTTATAGGAATACTATGCATGAATTATTTCTATATCTTAGGGCCAAGAAAAGAGAGAGCCTCCTTATGAGGTAATTTTTTTAATTAATTTTAGGAGGTTCCAAACTATATAAGCAAAATAATTTAGAGTGTAAGTAGCAAAGTCATTTTTAATAATACCACTCAGAATGAAAATAACATTTTATTCCTAATCTCTAGCACAGTCCCTGGCAGTGGTATGAAACCGATACATGTTTTTCTAATGAAAGAATGAAAGCCATTAACTATCACTGTACTTATTTTATCTAGGTAATGATTTTTATAACTGTAATGAAAATTCTCCTAGAAAATTATCTATATTTTTAAAGATATCAGAGTGTATTGTAATATGTACTTGAGGTAGCTTATGAAAATACACTCTCCCCGCCACCTTTTTCTACCAAGTGATCACTTCCCAAAAGTCTCTGGATTGTTCATGCTTCTGTCCGCATTTGCACTCAGAATTTGGCCCATGTTTAGCACCAGAAAGTGAATCCTATTTTGTCTAGGACAATCACAGTGGCTCTAGTCCACTAGTCACTCATCTGCTATGCAAAAGCTGTCAATTATATTTGTTTCTCCTAATAAACACTGGGATTTCAAAATAAATCCATTCATGAAAACTTCTTAACTTTTTGGAGCCCAAGCTTCTGAAGGGTACAAAAACATTTTTGTTTCATCAGTTATCTTCCAGAAGCACTGATAGTATACAAAATGGAAATGAATATTCATGACAAAGGTTCTATGTTCAATATTACTTGCTAATAGATAGCCTGAACAAAGTTATATTATAGGACTTCTATCACAGGACTTCTGAGTCTTTACATTGATTGTTTATTGTGCATATCAAAAAAGGGAAAACACATATATGATTTTACATATTTGTTTTACCTTGGAATCCTGTTGCTTATATGTATGCATGTGTGTGTGTGTTGGGGAACTAATTAGGTGTCTCTAGTAACATGTTCCAATATATCATGTAGACCAGGACTTAGGAAAGCAAGAAAAAGTATTAGAATGAATTACTTTAGTTTATTCTCATATCTTTGGGGAAACCCAATTTCATTAAATAATGAAGCAATATGTAAAGCTTACCTAATGTGGTGCCTATTTGTATTAAAGTATCTGTGTTTCTTTTTTTTTTTTACAGGTTTTCTTTTTTTTCAATTGGTGCATTATAATCATACATCTTGATGAAGTCCAGGGTGATAGAAGCATACATGCACACGGTACTTTTTGAGCCCTTCCCTAGTTCCCACCCCACTCCCTCTCCCTCCCCACCTTCCCGTGCTCAACACATTGATTAACTTTGATAATTTTGTGTATGTATATCACAACCATTGAGCTGTTTTCCTCTTCAAGTCTTCCTCCCCCCTCTCAACTCCCTCAGTCAGGTTCCCTCCTTCACTCCACTAAGGTGTCTCCTCCTTTGTCTGGAGTCCCTCCTGTGTCCCAATTTCTCCCTAGCTTCTGCTTCTGAGGGAGAATATCTGACCCTTCACTTTTTGTGACTGACTAATCTCACTTAGCATAATATTCTCTAGTTCTATCCATTTCTCTGTAAATGACATAATTTTGTTCTTCTTTATGGATCAGTAGAATTCATACATTTATTAGGTATTAGTATTTCTTCTTTTATGAAGTTGTCTATTTAGTTCATTTGCCCATTTTTTTGATTGGGTTGTTCAATTTTTTGGCAGTGAGTTTGAGTTCTTTGTATATTATAGATATTAGTCCTCTATCAGAGCAGTAGCTGGCAGAGATCTCCCATTCTGTTGGCTCTTTCTTGAGGTTCTTGGTAGTTTCCTTTGCTTCACAGAAGCTTTTCCATTTAATGAAATTCCATGCCTTAATCCTCATTTTAATTTCTTGTGCCTTTAGGGTCTTGTTGAGGAAGTTTTTACCCAAGCCCATATGTTGGAGTGTTGGTCCTATGCCCTCTTCAAGTAACTGCAAAGTCTCGGGTCTAATTTCCAGGTCTTTGATCCATCTTGAATTGACTCTTGTGCAGGGTGAGAAAGTGGGATTTATTTACATTCTTTCTGCATATGGATAACCAGTTTTGCCAACACCATTTGTTGAAGCGCTATCTTTTATCCAGTGTATGTTTTTGGCCTCTTTGCAAAAAAAATCAGTTGGCTGTAAGTGTGTGGATTTGTTTCTGAATCTTTTATTCTGCTCCATTGGTCTATGTGTCTGCTTTTGTGCCAATACCATGCTGTTTTTATTACTATGACTCTGCAGTATAGTATGAAGTTAGGTATTGTGACGCCTCCTGCATGGCTCTTATTGCTGAGAACTATTTTGGCTATTCTGGAACTTTTGTTGTTCCAAAAGGATTTAAGGACTGATTTTTCCTATATCTTCGAAGAATAACCATGGTATTTTAATAGGGATTGTATTGAATCTGTAGATCACTTTTGGAAGGACAGCCATTTTGACGATATTTATTCTGCCTACCCAAGAGTATGGGAGATCTTTCCACCTTCTAAGCACTTCTTCAATTTCTTTCTTTAATGTTTTATAATTTTCGTTGTAGAGGTCTTTTACCTCCTTGTTAGATGTATTCCTAAATATTTTATTATTTTTGAGGTTATTGTGAATGGAAATATTGCTCTAAACTGTCATCCTGTATAATAATTTTCAATATTTAGTAGTCTTTTTCCTATGGAATTTTTGTAAGGCCTTAGCCTCATGAACTTAAAAACCATTTGAACTTTCCATTATGTTAGCACATTTTTCCAGTGTGTTAAGGAAATGTCTGCCCTTTAGTGTGCTAGGATGTTTTACTAAGTTACGGCTCATGTAATAAAAAGATCAATATAATTTCTGAAGTTAAATATTTTGTGCATGTACTCCTATAATTCTGGTCCCTTGTAGCCTAAGAAACCCTATAACCCTTATTCCTCTTTCCCAATAAATATTTCTTTTAGCAAGAGATTTTTACTTTAAATAAATATCACTCTAACTAAAATATGTTATAAATGCATATGTTAATTTATATTTAACAAACCACTTATTCTATTTTAGTTCTATTATTTATAGACTAGCCATATATATTGTTTGTGTAGGAGAACTTCTAAATTTTCTACAAAGGACTAACCCTACTGGAAACATTACCTCTCTCCAGAGAACTTTTGCTTACTTGGGTTATGGAATTAGCTAGTTTGTGGTTTGGTGTCTTTCCCTGAATGAACACATTCCATCAATTTGTTAGGAAATGCTGTAATAAACTTTGCTTTCCTTTTCCTTTTTATCCTCAACAATTCACTTAACACATTATTGGATATGATCAACCATAACAGTATTAGACAACAGTAAATTATAATATGTTATCAGATGGCCTAGAGATTGAAAATTTTCTCTACCTTTATAAGCACTGTGGCCTTGACTGCATACCAAATAATAACACTTGGTTTGTTTTCCTCTTTTGTAAAATTAGAATTACATTCACATGTGAAATTTAGTGGAACTATTTGGAGCCTGTCAATGGGGAGTAGCCATTATAAGAATGGTAGGGGAGCTGGGAGTGGTGTGCACACTTGTAATCCCAGTACTTGGGAGGCTGATACAGGAGGACCGCATGTTCAAAGCCAGCTTTAGCATCTTAGTGAGGTCCTCAATAACTTAGTGAGACTGAGACCCTGTTTTAAAATAAAAAATAAAATAGGGCTGGGGGTGTAGCTCAGAGGTAGAATGCCCCTGGGGTTCAATCCCTAGCACCACACAAACAAACAGCAACAACAACAAAACCAACAAATTATGGGGCATTTCCAGAAAGTAACTAAGGGTGAACCAAGCTGATCCTTTGCCCATGAGGGCTGATAAAGGAGGAACAACAGGGAAAGCAAAACATTCTGCAATCGAGTCACTCATAGACCTATGTCTTAAGGGGGAATTTTCATTTAATAAAAAATTGGTTGTGTTGCATGAAAACTCCAGTTCCTTCCTTGCTTCTTTGCTTCCTTCCTTCTTCCCTCCCTCCTTCCCTCCTTCCTTCCCTCCCTCTTGGCCCATTGCTTTATCTCTCCTTGTCAAGCCTCCTGAAGTGCTGTGGTCGGATGTAGTTGATCCCCCAAGGTTTCATGTCCTTGGAGCTTGGTTCTCTAGATGGCTGTGTTGAGGTGGTAGAATCTTTAGTAGGTGGGTCCTGGTGGAAGGTAATTAGATTATGGAGCACCACCTTTAGGAAGGAATCAGTGCTGGTCTCTTAGAGTGAGTTGGTTTTCATAGGAGTGGATTAGTTCCTGCGAGAGTAGGTTGTTATAAGAGAACAAGGTTGATCTGCCCTTCCCTGGTCTCTTGCTTCCTGTCTCACCATGTCATCTCTTTCTTCCACATCTCCATTGCATTGTCACACAGCCAGGGCTCATTACCATGATGCTCGTACCATCCTGTTTTACGTTACAGCCATAAGAATCATATATTCACTAAACTTATTTTCTTCATAAAGTTCCCAGCCCCAGGTACTTTGTTATAGCAACACAAAATGACCTCAGACACCAACTCTAATCTCCTTATTTCTCTCTTACCACAGTGCTTTATCATTTTAACACTATTTATTTACTAGCTGTATAAGATATTGTTATTACTATTTACTAAGAGATTTTTGTTTTACATGCTGTCTGTACTAGGTGAGCTCACAGGGCAGTCTCCGGAAGTAAATGTTAGGGAGACTGAACCATTGTGTAAAGATAAGAAGGTAGTTACCAAAGGGTAACCAAAATTCTGTCTTGTGGCCTGCTTGTGATATCCATAGTGTGAGAATGGAACATTTGTGCAAGTTGTAAGGTTAAATTGGACATGAAGAGAGAACAGCAAGTGCTATCCTAATATATTAAGATAATGTCAAGGACTCCAACACATGATTATTAAAATGCATCTAACAAACACTGATTAAGTAGCAGTACTAGAAGCTAGACCTTGCTCTTGGCATTAAAAATTACATGGTGAGATCTGGCCCCTTTTATGACACTAGTCTTCTGTGTCCTTTAGTGAAGGGTATAGACAAGTATACCATAAACAAATTTAAATTTTAATATTGTAACTGAGATGATCAGAGGCCTACACATGGTATAATTAGATGCTACAATAGGAAAACAGACCTAGTCAGAAAGGGTTAGTTTTGTTTGAACTGAAATCTGAAAGACAAGCAAGAATGAATCAGGTGAAGAGGAGAATTGGATATTACAGGCAGATTAACAGCATGTGCAAAGGCTTTCAGTCCGACATGTATATTTGAGGAGCCACTGAGATGTCTAAGAAGAGATGTCAAGTAGATTTTATTATACAGATGGTAACGCTGGGCGTGGTGGTGCATGCTTGTAATCCCAGTTCTTGGGAGGCGGAGACCGGAGGATCGGGGTTCGCGGCCAGCCTCAGCTACTTAGTGAGGCCCTCTGCAACTTCATGATACCCGGTTTCAAAATAAAGTATACACATGGTAAAATATAATATATATATATATATATATATATATATAAGTTAATATATATATGGATATATACCTATGTTTTTTTAAAGAAAATTAGAAACGTGCTCCAAGGCTGGAAGGCTAATAAGTGAGCCCTCTGCACAGAGGAGACGGCGTAAAGATGTCAGTGTGAGGACTTGGGTGTAAGCCCTTGAGAAAGTCCAACCTTGAACAAGAATGGAGGACTAAAAGACAGGAACTAATACATTACCTGGAGTTCAGGAAAAAATCCTGAAGAATCTCGTGTCCACAGGAATGGAAGGACAAGCTCTTCCAGAAAGAAGCGCTTTCTAGCGTCAAGGTAAGGACTGAAGAACGCCAACTATGTTCAGCGACATTGAGCTCTTGGGCCTCCTGAGGAGGAGTTGCTTTGGTGGAGAGCGGAGAAAGGAAGCCAGACATGAGCAGCGTGAGGAGGGTGTGAGGAATGAAGATGTACAAATGAGTATTCTGAAAATTTTTGTTTTCAAGAGGACAATCACAGGGTATCAGGGACCCAGAGAGATTTTTAAAGCCGTCACCTTTTTAATGTACCAAAGTGAGCAATTTAAGGGACAGTAGGAATGATACATTGAGAGAAATAGTATCATAATGAAAGAAGATAATTTATTATTTATGATTTCTAAAGGTGAAAGGGAATAGAGTCCAAAACAGAGATGGCAGTGCCAGCCTTAGGGAGAAGGAGAGACAGGTTCTCTAATAGTATACATTGAAAATGTCTGTGTAGATGTTGGGGGGGTGAAATGTTTTATAGAAAGAAAAAAGAAACTTTTCGGCTGACGGATTTAATTTTTTTCTTTAAAATAGAAGTCAAGGTCATTTGCTGAGAGGAAGCAGGGTAAGTGTTTGAAAAAAATTACCCTGAGGTCCGGTGTATGAAAAAAATATTAGAGAAGGTTTGAGATAATTGTGGGGAATATAAAAGTGATTTTTCAGAGAATCAGAGAAATGTGGCAGTGCTGAGGGCTCATTTGATGTTGCTGTTTCTCAATTTACAGTATAATTAATATATTGTCTAATGAGAGACATTTTCCAGTGGTTTTACAATAATCATTGGAGGCTTAGAGAAAACAGATGGTTAGGTTCATTCAGGGTAAGGGTTTGGACAGATGTTTTCAATTAAAACTTAAGGCAAAGGAGTTTCATTTTGCAAGAGGGTTGCTGAAATAAGTAACCATGAAATCTAAGTAGGATAAGGACCGACAGGGACTGCAAAAATGGGTGGTCCCTATTTTGTGAAGAACAAAATGTAAATAAGCAATTTGAAAAGGGTTTAGGGAATACTCAGAGTGAAATATTTGATTACTAGTTTTCTATTTGTTACACGTGTTGAAAAGAGCTGAAGTGTGATGGTGAGATTCGCTAAAGGAGAGGAAGGTAAAGTCATTGAAGACGAATCATTGGAATCACTCAGAGGCCATTGGAGCAGCAATCATTCCTGGGGATGTTTAAGTTATCAGGGCAACAGCTAGATGTGAGAGATACGGGATTTCAGGGAAATTCTGTAAGCCAGGCAATGAAATCTCTAACAAGTGAGAGGGATGGACATGAATATTGGTACATGAGAACAAATGCTGGAAGGGAAAAGGATGTTGTAGCCGAACACCATAAACCTCGAAGGAGCTTTATTTAAGATAAAGAAATAATGAGAGAGAAGATAGAGTAATAATGATTAGGTAAAGGCATTGGTGATAAGAGGAGGGGGAAAAAATGGCACATCTCATCCCCAAGATTAGTGAAGAATGAGAACATCTGCAACTTGAGAAGTCTCTAGGGAAAATGGGGTGTGGAACAGAAACAATCTCCCTTAAGTCAAAGAAATTGATGCATCTGCTCTCGTCTGAGATCGTCGGCCTCCAGCCCTTCGTACTGAAACTTCACCATCGTTTCTCCGAAGAGCTCTTAGACCGCTTGACCAGCTACTGGTTCCTCTGATTCTCCACGTGCAGTCAGAACTTGGGACTACATTGTAAGCTGATCTGATAAATCCCTTTTTCCATATACTCATTCTGTGAATTCTGTTAGTCTAGTGAACCCTGACCAATACAGATTCTGGTACCAGGAGTGGGGTATTTCTATAGATCACAGTTTGAAGGGTTTGGTTTGGGAGACTGCGGTCACGTCAATGAAGTTTTAACCTTTAAGAACTGTAGTGCAGGAAAAGATAACACAAGCAAGGTAACAAGTGGTAAGAGGTGGAGGAGGTAACAGCTTGCAATCCAGATGTTGACTAATGAAACGGGGAAGTGGGTATGATGAATTTGGGTTCAACATTTATTTTAAAGGAAGTATCCTTTACATAAAGCCACTACAAGAATATTTACCAGTTCAGCGCATGAAACCTCATGAACTGAGAGGACTCAATAAGATTATGTAAAATTCTTTATAGAGATTAGTAGAAGCCATGCATAGTGTCACATGCCTATAATCTCAGTACTTGGGAGCCTGAGCTAGGAGGATTGTAGGTTTGAAGTCAGCTTCAGTAATTTAGTGAGACCATCAGCAATGTAGCAAGACCCTATTTCAAAATAAAAAATAAAAAAGGGCTAGGGATGTAACTTGGAGGAGGTAGAATGCCCCTGGGTTCAATCCCAGTACCAAAAAATAAATAAAAAGATTAATATACAGATGTACATAATTATTGAAATATCCAAATAAAATTTAAAATTTAGTTGCCAATCAAGGCCTCATTCTTAACTCTTCTAAAGCTACAAGCATTATTCCCATGATTACTAGAATTATTAATATCAATACAGAGGAGTATATGATGATATAATGTACATGTTATAGTTAGTTAGATATAAAATGTCCCCTAAAGAGCTCATTTATTAATATTCAGGGTTGATATAAAGAGCTCACTTATTAATTTTTGAAGCTGATGTAATTGAGTAATGAGGGTTGTAATCTCAGAAGTGGATAAATTCATTGTAACAGATTTACCTGGGTGGTACCCAGTAGGTCTGTAGGGTGTGACTGGAGGAGGTGGTCCCCAGGGGTGCAGCCTTGGAGATTATATAAAGGGTTCCTGCTCCCCTTCCCCCCTTCTTGCTTCCAGCCTCCAGGATGTGAGGAGCACAGCCCATGTGCTCTCCCTCAGCCTCCTACCACCGTACCCTGAGATCCACAGTCCCAGCCACACATGAACTGAGCCTGAAACCATAAGAAAATAAATCTTTCCTCTAAGTTATGTGGTCAGATCTGTAGAATATAGCTGCAAGAATGCTGATGGATTCATAAGTACATAAGTAGATCCAATTAAATTAGCATAACTACATAAGTATATGAGATTAAATTAGCAAATTCTGTCCTACTATTATTCTATTTTTTTTTTTTTTGCGGTACCGGGGATTGAACGCAGGGGCATTCTACCTCCGCGCTACACCCCCAGCCCTATTTTTTATACTTTATTTTGAAACCGGGTCTCACGAAGTTGCGGAGGGCCTCACTAAGGAGAGAGAGAGAGAGAAACAGAGAGAGAGAGACAGAGAGAGGGAGAGAGAGAGAGAGAGACAGAGAGAGGGAGAGAGAGAGAGAGCAGAGGCTGGCCGCGAACCCAGATCCTCCGGTCTCCGCCTCCCAAAGTACTGGGATTACAAGCGTGCGCCACCACGCCCGGCTCCTACTATTATTCTAGATTCTTAAATATATGATTCCAATTCATTACCCTATTTCCTTCTTCCAATTTCTCCTAATTCCAATGCTTGCAAATCCTGTGTATAGCACCGTTTGGTGTTTTTACCTTGAATATTGAAGGCAGCCATATGGTGAGATTCTTTCAAGTATCAAGCATGTTTCTAGGACCATTAATAATCTGCAAAGATGTATTATTTAAAGTCTTCTTTTATTTTTTAATTTTTATTTTATATGTGTGTGTGTGTGTGTGTGTGTGGGTGTGGGTGGGTGGGTGTATGTGTGTGGTACTGGGGTTTGAACACAGGGGTGTTCTACCTCTGAGCTACACCCTTTTATTATTTTTATTTTGAAACAGTGTCTCACTAGGTTGATGAGATCTCACTACTTGCTGAGGCTGTCCTGGAACCTAAGATCCTCCCGTCTCAGCCTCCCAAGTGCTGGGATTACAGGCCGGTGCCACCACACCCAACTTTAAAATCTTCTTTCAAATACTGGCCTTTTATCCATTGTATAGCTAATGTCTATCATCTATTAAATTTTTTCCTGTATGCTAGATATTTTGCATGTATAATTTCTAATCTTTATAACAAGCTATAGAAGCATTCTTTATAAATTTCATTTGACCAATGAGGCAACTAAAACTTGGGGGGATTAGAAAACCTGTCCAGTCTTCAGCTTACACAATAATTGTACTGAATTTAAGCGTGAATCTGTCTGATTCCAGAGCACATGATCTTAATATCATGTTGCCTTTACTTATTGTACTGACCTTTTCTAATAGGATATGAGCTGAAGGAATCTGGGGACAAAGGCCTAGCTCCCTAAACATACAGGTTTTATTGTGTTCTGAATTTCTACCAATACAGAGTTAATCATTTGGTTTGCCATTTCATTTTTCTATCAAATAACTTCTAGACAATTTATTATGTAGACTGAACTCACACTTTCTTTTTTTTTTTTTTGCGGTACCAGGGATTGAACCCAGGGGCGTTTTACCTCCGAGCTACACCCCTGGCCCTATTTTTTTAGACTTTATTTTGAAATTGAGTCTCACGAAGTTGCGGTGGGCCTCACTAAGTAGCCGAGGCTGGCCGCGAACCCGGATCCTCCGGTCTACGCCTCCCAAGTACTGGGATTACAAGCGTGCGCCACCACGCCCAGCAGGTGGTTCACACTTTCATATGAACTTGTTCATCAAATCCCTTGCTTTGTGAAAACAGTGTTCAGAGATCATGTGTGATATATGAAGATAATTGAGTCAACAAAGTAATTTTGAAAGACTGAATCCTTCCTAAGTTGGGTGGAACATCACAGTGAAGAATATTAGGTTGTGCATAAATTTTGGGTATTGTAAAGCATGAGAATTTTGAGTGAGAATCGGAAATTATGTATAGAAATAACATAAACAAAACACTTTCTTCATCATTTTGTTCACTATTAAGCTTACTTTACCCACCCTTTTAAATAAAACGAACATGCACAGCTGGGCATGAATGTTTCTTTTCTGCCAAAAAAAATGAACAAATATTGAAAATCATACTTGATTTTTGACATATTGAAGATAACAAAAGAATCTTCCATTTTTCTTTTTCCAATGAATATCTTTACAAATAATTTTACTTATGCACTTTGTATGTGCGTGTGGTACTAGGGATTGAAACCACGGTCATTCTACCTCTGAACTACACCCCCAGCCCTATTTTATCTTTTATTTTGAAACAAGGTCTTGCTAAGTTGGTGGAGGTCCTCGCTAAGTAGCAGAGGCTGATTGTGAACCTGCGATCCTCCTGTCTTAACCTCCCCGGTACTGAGATTACAGGTGTGTGCCACCACACCTGGCTACTTGTACATATTTTTAATAACTTATTTTAATAGGGAAAATTTTTCAGCCTTTGAAAAGAATTAACATTAAATCAAGATGACCTTTCTCACATTTTATCATTTCATTTCACTCAGCGGTTGCATATTCCCTTTGGGTGTGGACTAACCACCTAAACATACATGTATGCAAAATCAGGTGCTTTCAGGGACAACATAGATGTTATATTAATTTATAAAGAAAAGTAAGATGGATGATTCCAGAATTATTTATATTAAGTTATGCAGGATTATCATTTTTTAGTTTACCACACATTTATAAGACATAATTAAAAAAAATAATTATCTTGGTTAAGTACAATATTTATAAAATATACATGTATATAAACAAATATACATGTATATAAACAAATATACATGTATTTATACATATGTATATATACATATATGCATAAATCATATTGCAAGAAGAAGTATTGTCCTTATCTGTTTTTGTTTGTTTGTTTGTTTCTGGGATTGTTTTGTTTGTTTCTTTGTGTCCTAGGGATTAAACATGCACATGCTAAACATATTCTACCACTGAGCCCTCAGGCCCTGCCTTTGTCTGACATTTGAATATCATGGAGAAAAATCATCCTTCTGTTATTATCTCAGAAGTGTTTCACTAAAATCTGATAAAATTTCTGTTACATGCCTTAATATATAAAATTTTAAATAAATAAATCTTGATCATGTTGGTGATTTTAAGTCCAGAAAATCCAAGATACTGTTTTAAGGCCTGCTTTCTTCCATAATCAGATCCATTTTGTTTTAATATTAAATGATGAAATTAAAAATAAAATATTACTACAGAAAGCATAAATGGTATGCTCTAGTCTTGATTCTTCTCCTTTTGGTCCCCTTAAGTAACATGTAGTGTGAATATACTTTTTTCTAATTTTTCAGAAAATAAAATTTGGAGTCCATGTACAAAATGACCGTCATCTGGATCTTAGAATAGAATATAACTACCATTGTATATTATTCTGTAAATTTGCTTTATACTCTCAACTATTTTTATAGTATTGATCACTATTTGCAATATCTTGTTTTGAAAATAAGCCAGGATTTTTAGAGTATAAGAAATTTGCTTTATTTTGTTCAGTCAATTGGTAAAGCAGAATTTCAGGTGTGCTTTTGGTTCAAAGTTTAATTTTGCAAGTGACTAGCTTTGATTGTGACACTTGAACAAGTTCCTTTTTGCCAGTCTCCTCACTTGAAAAACAGGAAAATAGTATTGACCTCATGGAGTTCTCAGTCTGAAAAGTCAACGGAAGCAGCAGCTATTTGCAGTTGTGGTGGCAAGAAAAGCTCTTGATCTAAAGTGCTTAAGCTCAGAGCATCGGGGTCATGATCGGGATGACGTGTTAATGCCAAGCAACCATGGGATAAAGCCAAAGACATTGCCCTAACCTAATAGAAAACAGAATTCTTCCATGAACTGTGGAGAAGACAATGTAACCTGTTGGAAGCAATCTGTATAAATGCAGAAAAATGAAGATAATTCGTATATGGAAGTTTTATGAAGTCTTGGCCACACCTTTCATTTAGATTAATTATTAATTCATGCCTTCCATGATGTGTGACTGTAACATGGAAGAAAAAAACAGAAGCATAACTTGAAATCATCTATTACTGTTAATTATCTTGTATCTTTCTTTTTAGGCCAGTATCATAATTGATTTATTTTATACTACAAAGAATCAGTTAATTTTGTGAGATACAAAGACAAAAAACAAATGAAGGCATTTCAGGTATTACGGGAATCACTGTTGGCTAAAAACAGAACAAACAGATATTTCTTCTGTCATCATTATAACATCATTTTTTAAGAGAATCAAGCACAGTGAAATAATTTTAAGACAGAGTAGCCACACCTATGTAAGTCATAAATATGCATAAAACCTAAAAAGGAAAACAAGAACTAAATGATCATAAATAAATAACAGTGAAGAAATGACCCTAAGATTCCCACTCATTCCTAGCTTAGAAGACCTTGTCATGGAACAAATTGCTTTGGCTTTACCTTGTAAGGTTGTTGTAAGAACTGTAATAGATAAACTATTATTTGATATATTATATTGTAAGGAATATATGTGAGAATTATATTAAATAACATTTTACAAGATACAAGAAATATAAATATGTGATCTATATAGGTTAGGAGTATAATAAGCACCCAATAAAAGATAGTTATAATTTTTAGAGACTACAAGTGTTTTTCCTTAACGATCTAGGGAAGAAATTACTTTGGAGATAGCAAATAAAGAACAGGTATACAAAGAATACTTTACCTGAGACAATCATGTCTGACACGAAACTCCTGTTCATCCTATGACATTAATTGACTCAGGCCACAAATACTTTTCAACCTTTGTGTTTGTTCTGAGATTCCCTTCTTTCATATATCTTAGCACTTCTTTTTTTTTGCCCCAGCTTGTTTAATAGGTCTTTTTATTTTTTCTTTATGACTTCTTCCATTTACAATCCAACCCTACTTTTGAAGCTCTTCCTGTGCAGCTTAAATATCATGGTCATTACTTTCACTTCTAAGAGAGGCATTTGCTAACCGTTGATCTTTACACAACTAGAATCCCAACATATTGGCATCTAGCACTATAGTTTAGAAACCTCACCGAGGTTCCTCTCAGTCGCTCTCTGGTCTGATCAGTTATGACAATTTCTTCAGTTCAGCTTCTGCAGTAAATTGGTAATAATATCTGGGCATGCACTCTTGGACAATTTCTTCTTCACCATTGCTATATATTTATAAAAATGTACCCAGATTTAAGTCAGTGAACTAGCATTCCCCATACTGTATTAAGCATTAGCTTTGAAAGAAGATTGACAGGTACTCTTCCTGTAAGGTCTACTGTGGTTGAATTGTATCAGAAATGCTAAGCTGTAATCATTCTTTTTAGAAATTTACAAGATACTTTGATATGACAATGATCTAGAGAGTCTTGCAGCAGACACCTGCTAACTGCAATTAATAGAAGACTGTGATTGAAGAACACAAAATATATCACATTTAATTTAGTACTCTCTTGTAGTCCGATCTTAAAGTATTTTCCTTCCTGGTCATACCCCTTAAAGATAACAGATGAAGATGAGCCCCTTGCTTCTTCTGACATAATGTGCATGTAAGGAATTAATTCCCATGGTAATTTTGGTAAGTTTGTGGTAACTAACCCAGGTCAGAGTTACAAATGACCTCTGATAGAACTTAGAGGTTCTAGGACCATACACAACAGGAAGCAGAAGGGAGAATTCTCTGTGCAGACTGTTTGGAATGCTCATTAAAATATAGATTGTAAACCAGGTGTAGTGACGCACACTTGTAATCTCAATACTTAGGAGGCTGAGACAGGAGTATTGCAGGTTTAAGGACAGCCTCCGCAATGTAGCAAGACTCTCAGCAACCTAGCAAGACCCTTTGTCCAAAAAAAAAAAAAAAAAAAAAAAAAAAGGCTGGGGGTATAGCTTGGAGGTAGAATACCTCTGGGTTCAATTTCCAGTACCATGAAAAAAAATATACATATATATACAGATTATAGCCCAACCCTATATCTACTAAATCTGTTTCTCTGAAGTGGGATCCAATAATCTACATTTTAAATAAAAAATCTAATTGTTAGAGAACAGCAATGTCCATTCTAAGGAAATAACATGTACTATCAATCCAAGAGGATCATTGACAGGGTGGCAGGTAAGACACTGTTCAAAATACAAATTTTTCAGTAAATCTCAAAAGTGTTTTTGAGTCTACTTCCTTTGAAAAGTATTTGCCCATCGCCTGTGATCTTGATCTAATTATTTTTCACTCTCTTTGCTGTTCCCCATCCAATTTTGGGTTGATTAGCACATCCGTTCTTTCTACGCCTGATTTTCATCCATTCCGGACCTGTGTATTTTTTTCTAATGAGCCCTTATTCATATCCTCAGCACAGTTCTCCATGAGTCCTTACTTTGTTTTGACACTACTTACTTGAATCAACCCTGGTCACACCTGCTTACAAAATTCCAGTCTCTTTTAGCCTTCCAAGTGTACACATCCCTGGCTCAAACTCTGACACCCCTGCATCTATGCAAAATGTGGAGACTCTTTCATACTTTTAATTTATTAGCCCATCCCACTTTGTTTTTAAAATCTGATAAATATTTAGATGGGCATCTCAGAAATAAAGATGTTTATGATCTCCATTTTCCCATCCGTCTTATCTTTGGTTAAGAAATCTAAACACTGCCTTTGGCTTTTCATTTGCATGATCATCAGCTTCCTGTTTAGCCAAGAAAATAAAGGGCTCGAGAAATATGCAGAAATTGTGAAAGTTGTTTGCATTCTACTGAAATATTTCTTTAGCTGAAGGGGAGCAAATCAATAAAATATGATGAAACCATATGCTCATTATTTCAAAGGAGAGCAGCTGCTTCAGGGAATATTGGGAGATTTGTTAATTCTACCACCACCTCTCATTAAAGCTAGATATCTCCAAACCTGATTTCCTAAATAAAATGGACCTCAGTAAGAAAAGTACACTTGTAGAATTTGTACTGATAGTCTATTTGGTGTATTTCCATGATTACTTTTATGGTAGGGAAATCATTGCATAGTTTAAAATCATTAAGCAAACAGATACAATTCATTCCATGGAAAAGGTTTATAGCATAGCCATGGTTTGGAAATGCCATAGAGGAATGCGTTTTGGCAAAGAGGAATTCTTACTGCTATGGGCCATATGTGCAGTTAATTGAGCCTGTAACTTTCCAGGCAAGGTGCCAAATGGGTCATCTACCGATTGGTAAGAGATGTAATGTGTTCTGGCTTCTTGTTCTCATCAGTTTTAGAGGCAACGAAAAACTCAGATGTGTTCCTGGGAAGGCTTCTACCCAAGTACAACATCAAGCCAACAAGCAGACCAAGTCAAATAGCCAATGCATTTTTTAATTAATTGGGCTTACACTCATCCATATATCCAAGGGAGTTCAAAGTAGTGAAAATTCTTGCCTAAATACTTAATCTCAATTAGAAACTTGAAAATAAATAACAGAAATAAGGCATTTAATCTTACCACCTGCGTCTTGTTCTTTAAGACACAAATCAGAAACAGCAAAGCAAATAAACAGCAACAATAACCACAAATCAAAATACTTAGGAGGAAATTTCAGAATCCCTATGGAAGTTAACAGTACATATTAATAGTACATATTATTAGTTTTAATAGTACATATAGTACATATAGTTTTAATAGTACATATTACTGTAACATACTCTTCCATGTAGCTAGAAATTAAGAAAATTGCCTAAAAGCATTCATTAAGAGAATTTTTAAAACCCAAATTTTGAGTAATAATTGGCATACAATAAGCTGCACATATTTAAAGAGTATATTTAATACATTTGGACATCAAGACAATAAACATATCAATTAATTCCCTCATGGCCTAGGCACCCACTGATCTGCCTTCTGACACTGAAGTTTCATTAATTTTATTGCTAGAATTATATAGAAATTAATTCCTCGAGTAGGCCTCTTTTGTTTGACTTCTCTTTTCTGAGACAGGATCTTGCTGTTACCCAGGTTGGTCTTGGACTTGTGGACTCAGAGATCCTCCTGCCTCAACGTTTGTTTAATGTTTCAATAGTATCAATAGATCCTTCTTTTATTGTTGAATACTATTTTATTGTCTTGTTATACCATAATTATTCATACATTTGCCTTTTGGGAATTTGTGTTGTTTGTATTTTTTAACTATTAGAAGTAAAATTGCTAGGAAAATGTGTATTCAAGGGTGTTTTACTATTATTATTATTATTATTATTTGTGGAGATGATTGTTTTTACTTCTCTTGGATAAATCCCTTAAATGATATTCATGGTTGGGTCACCGGCATATGTTTAAGTCTTTAAGAAACAACCATTATGATGTGAGCCGATAATGCATCAATAAAAGTATAAAAAAAAAAACAGAACATTCAGTAGGTACCGGGAAGGGGACAGAGTGGGGTGGAGCTGGAGGAAAGTCACCAAATACTGTGTGCATGTATGTCCCTATCACTTTGAGCTACACAATAATGTGAGATTACAATGCACCAATAAAAATATTTAAAAAAAAGAAACGACGGAAGTATTTCTTTTCTAGAGTGGTTGGAACATTTCCATTCCTATCAGCAGTATATGACTTGACAGTTCCTGAAAATCCTGACCACCTGTTGATATGATCATTCTTTAATTTTAACCATTCTATTGATTGTGTGGTATCTCTTTATAATTTTATGTGCATTTTATTAAATGATGTTGAACAACTTGTCATGTTCTTATCTTCTCTGGTGGCATGTCTGTTTTAATAGTTACTCATTTTTTAATATAGTTTCTTCTCTTATTACTTAGTGTTAAGGCTTACCTAGATATTCAGTATACACACCCTTTATCAGACAAAGGTCTTGCAAATGTTTTCTCCCAGTCTGTGGCTTGATGTTTTCTGGGGGTTTTCTTTGTTTGTTTGTTTTGTATAGTATCTTTTCAATACATCTTTGAAATGTGATGGACTCTATTCATTTTGTAAAATAGTTTTGTTTTTGATGCCTCATTTAAGAAATATTTGCCTTGTCCAAGTTCATCATGATTTTGATTTTCTCTTGTTTTAAGGAGTTTCAGAGTTTTTGCTCTTTTGTTTAGGTCTAGGATTCATAGTAAGTTATTTTTATATATGGTAAGATGAAGATATATTCACTTGTTTCTTATGTGACTACTTATGTATTTCAGAAGCAATTATTGAAAAGTTAATTTTTCTTCCTTTGAATTGCCATACAACATTTGTCAAAAATAAATGGACCATATATTATGGGGTCTATATCTGTATTTCCTACCTCATTCTATTAATCTACTAGTCTCTCATTATATCAATGATATGAAATTATTTTGTTTGCTGAAACTTTACATTGCTTAAAATCAGGTAGGGTATGACCCCACCCTTATTTAATGCTTTCAAAGATGTTTTGGCTATTCTAGATGTTTTGCATTTTCACATAAATTTTGGAATCAGCTTGTCAATTCTTACAAAAAAGTCTACTCAAATTTTAAGACAGTGTTAGATCCATAGACAAATCTAAGAAATATTTTGGAGTATGTGGAGCAACTAGAATATTCATATATTGCCAGTGAGAAGGAAAAATGATACAATTACTTTGGAAACAATTTGACTGTATCATATAAAATTAAACATGCACTTACCATATGACTTATCAATCTAACTCTGAATATTTATCCAAGAGAAAGGGAAGCATATGTTCAAACTAACACATTCACTTGAACTATTCATAAAAGCCATAAACTGGACACTAGTCTAAATGTGCAGCTTATGAGTGCATGAACAATTGTGGTATATTCATATAAAGAAATACTATTTCTTCATAAGAAGAACAAATAATTGTACCTGCAACAATATGGATGAGTCCCAGAAGCATTATGCCAAGTGAAAGAAACCAAACACAATGACTATTTATTTTTAAATTCAATTTATAGTGAATTTTAGAAAAGGCAAAATTATACCGATAAAATGGGCAAGTGATTCTCAGGTGTATATACATGAAGGAATATTTCAGAGTGATGGAAATGCTCTCCAATGTTCTTATGGTGGTGGTTACATGACTGTAAATATTTGTCACAATTCCTATATTGTACACTTAGTATTGCTAAGGAAGAAAATTCAAATACTAATTAATATTATAGGAGAAACTTAGGTATTTAGAGAGTATTGATGCAGCCTATAATCTGGTACAAACTCAATGTCAAGGAACAAGCTTTATGTTTCTCATTCGAAAATTTTTGCAGTGAAAGATTTGTAATTCAAAGCTATTCATACTGTTATTCCTAAAGTAATCATTTTCTTCTAATAATGAGACTTAATGACATAGCATCTTCAACTTAAAGTGGCCACCTCTGATTTGAGTTCACTACACACAAAGTTAATAATGCCTAAGTATGTTCTCTTTTTACAATCCTTTTTTCCTGTTATTATGAAAATGCTTCTCAATTCAAGAATGCTTAACATTTGGAGTGTTGTCATAGAGCCTTCATAATGTAGCATCAACATTTGGTAATGATTCCAAAAATACTTTTGGAATGTTTACTTCGAGTTTTGTATTAAATGTTGTGCATCAAGGGACCATATGGTCAGGCATATTATAACTTCTTTCAACTGGTATTATGGCAAAACTACTACACTGAATGTAAGTGAGAATACATAAAGTCTTACTAAAATTTAAATGTTCAAGCAAGTGACTCATTGAGTAAGTGAAAATGTCAGAATACAATAAAAGCCCTTTAATTTACAAGCTACCAGAAGCAAACATGCTTTAAAGTTGATATAAATCAAGGAAAAAAATCTGCTTTTTGTGCAAGAAATATACAACCAAAGGAAATAGAGGTTTTCTTGTTAATCACAAAGGCAGAATTAACATTTAGATTTCCAATATCTCATGTAGGTCATAGATGAGAACACTATTTTTCCCTTTTACTATCAATTAATTTTCAATGTGTAGAAGATAAGTAGGCTGAGCCTAATTCAAAGCTGTCTCTGTTCTGGAATCTATTAATATAACCTAATTCCAATGTGTACCTTTGGGGCCAATGACAACAATTATTTTCCAGGGACATTGCTAATGAAACATTAATTGCTGACCCACTAGAGTGGGGTGATATGGATAGAAAATTATACAGAGAAAATAACAAAAAGTAAGCACAAATCTTTAATCTTATTGTGCTAGTGCCAGAAAAATAAAGAAAACATTAGATGTTAGCAAGAGGAAGTGTTAAAAATATTGTTGTTGTATCACATCCAATACGCAAGCAAATTTTTCTTTTTATGTGGTGCTGGGGATTGAACCCAGGAGCATTCTAAATCTGAGCTATACCCTAAGCCCTATTGTTTTAGGTCTTATTTTGAAACAGGGTTTCACTAAATTGCTGAGGCTGCCCTTGAACCTGCGATCCTCCTGTCTGAGCCTCTCAAGTACTGGGATTACAAGCATGAGCCACCACACCCGACTGCAAGTATGTTATAGTTAGATATAAAATGTCCCCTAAAGAGCTCATTTATTAATGTTTGGAGCTGATGTAATTGAATCATGAAGGTTGCAA
Source organism: Glis glis (assembly GCA_004027185.1). Classification (NCBI taxonomy): domain Eukaryota; kingdom Metazoa; phylum Chordata; class Mammalia; order Rodentia; family Gliridae; genus Glis; species Glis glis. The sequence continues at coordinate 40,490 of PVJS01003101.1, forward strand.
CCCCACCAATGGATAAATCCAGGTGGTGACCCAGGCCAGTAGGGTGTGGCTGAAGGTAGGTCACTGGGGGTGCAGCCTTGGGGAGTATATAAATGGTTCCTCCTCCCCCTGCTCTCTCTCTCTCTTGCTTTTGGCCTTCATGATGTGACCACAGCCCATGTGCTCTCCCTCTCTCAGCTTCCTGCCACCATGCCCTGAGATCCACATTCTCCAGCTTCACATGAACTAAACCTGAAACCATAAGAAAATAAAACTCTTTCTTCTAAGTTATGTGGTCAATCTTTCAGATTATAGCTGCAAGAACGCTGACCAGGACAAAGTGAAATTTTGAAAAATTCAGATTATTATTCAGATACATTCCTAAATCCAAATGCAGTATATTATATGTGTAATATATAATATTAATATATATTTATCAACTCTTTGACACACTGATATCAGATAAACCTTTCTACCTACTTAATAATTTATTGAACCCTCATAATATATTCTGTTTAATAGAGATATAGAAATGAATGAAAACATGTTTGGCATTTACAGACTAAGACAGGGAAAGAAATTATTATAATATGACACCAGATGCAATGGAAGCATAAAGGACGGGTTCTCATGTTCTACCTCTGCCAGATAGGTGAACTGGACAGAAAAAGTAGGCAAGTTTAAAATGGGAATTTTTGATGCAAGGAACAATTTATGCCAAGATAAAATTGAGAGTATAGCCATTGTGTAAATAGTCTGTATGGACAAAGCATACAATGTTCGTGTGTGGGTTTGTGGGTGGGTCAGTGCAATAAATGATTAATCATGAGATTGGAAAACTAACAAAAGTCAGATGGGTAAGTGCCTACTACACCAAGCTAAAGGGATCTAGGTTTACTAATGCAGAAAGTAAGCCATTGTTGAATTTTTAGCAAAGATATATGCCGGGCGTGGTGGTGCATGCTTGTAATCCCAGTACTTTGGGAGGTGGAGACCGTAGGATCTGGGTTTGCGGCCAGCCTCAGCCCTCTCTCTCTCTCTATCTCTCTCTCTCTCTCTCTCTCTCTCTCTCTCTACTTAGTGAGGCCCTCCACAACTTCGTGAGACCGGTTTTAAAATAAAGTATAAAAAAATAGGGCCGGGGGTGTAGCACGGAGGTAGAACGCCCCTGCGTTCAATCCCCGGTACCGCAAAAAAAAAAAAAAAAGATATATCATGATCAGAGCTACATTTCTGAAAGATCACTTGATATCAGAAACAACTTTGGGTTGCCAATTTTGTAGCATTTTATATGAATACACATTGTCTTATAGCTCTTTTAAGGGTAATGACCATCTGCTTGTAACTAACAAACATATCTAAATGAAGTATTTATCATCTAATAAGACGCTTGTGACAAAATACTTTTTATTTCTTCCCTGAACTCTATAGATAGAAGAGAAATATTTTTACTGTTTAAATTAAATCATATCATAATTATTTTTACATATAGGATATCTTGAGAGGAGGATCATTTTTTCATATCTATATCATAGTATTTAGGCAGTTCTCCAAAAATAGTTGAGACTCTAAGCTCAACTGAACCAAAGGGAAGTCTGATAACAAACACAAAGGCAGGTGTATAGTCCTCCATTTGGAGCAACCAGAAGTACTGAAAGATCTGGCAAACAGCAAATCTGGACAAAAGACTGTTATTGGATAAAAAAAATTGATGGCAGATAAGAGCTGATAAAGTTCAGAATATAATCATGCCAGCTTTTTGTGCTATGTGTTATGTTCATATAGTTTATTAAGTTCAGAATATAATCATGTCAGCTTTTTGTGCTAGGTGTTGTTATGTTAACGTAGTTTATTAGCATGCTCATTGACTAGAAGATTGAAAATTAAATGCTTATATCTACAAAACCTAATCAAATGCACACACAAAAACGTAATTACTTTTACATTAAGTGAAAGGCTTGAGGAAAACCGAAATACTAATTGCCAACCAGGTTCTTGAGTATGCAAAATTCTTTGATAATTTTAATAGAAAAAGAAATATTTTGGAAGCAGGAAAAGATGCATTATACATATTATTTAATATTTCCAGGAAAAATGAAGCACTATTAACTATTGATTGGAAAGAAGAATCCATTGAAGTGATCAAAAAACCAATGAAGAGTAGAAGAAATTGACTAAACTATGTAATAAGAATAGATGATACAATAGGAAAACAGTTGAGTGGTTTTGTTTTTCCAAAGTAAAATTGTGAGAGGAATTTAACCAAGAATGGTAACTTTCTGGTAATGCAAAATTTACTATTATTATCTTTTGGAACCTAAATTATTGTGACTTGACTATCAAAATGCATAATGTAAGAATATTATTATGCATTACAACAGTATCTCTGAAAGTGGTTTTGAGCAACCATGAGGCTCTGGGACTTCTTTTATGATAAAATTTAAAAATAAATTCTTTTCTAAATATCCTCATTTAATTGATTAACCTATTACCTGAAACAAATTAGGATGAACATTACATCTAAAGACAGTCATAAGAAAATCTGAATTACAGACCATTATATATGAGTACATCTGGAGAGGATGAGGGGACCTTTTGGCTTTTCCTGGGGTAGGCAAGTCTCATGAACATTTGACTCCTGTTACTATTACTTATCTCAGGTGGTGGCTGGCTTTCATCCTGTCCCTGTTAGGGTGAGGTCCTGGTAAAGGGTCTTGGGCTCAAGGTGAAATTGTTTGCTGCTCATTGTTTGGTAATAAAATCCATGTGGTCTGTTTTTAATTGTCTTTTAGTCAAAATGCATCAAGTTGCTGTTCATAATGTCATGTAATTTATTATACCCACATCTGTGTTAACTCGATGCGATGACCTAACATATAAGAACTTTGTCTTACAAAAATACTTCTTTTCTGAAGTATTCAAAGGCTAATGAAAGAAATAAAATATTAAATAATTATACAGTAAATCACCTAATAGAAGCATAATGTTATAAAATTTTATAGAAAGTGTTTTAGAAGCATAATATTATAAAATTTTATAGAAAATGGTTTCTGGTTACATCAGGGAAGAATAGGAGCTTGAAGTAGCACCTGAGTTGGACACTTTTGTAGAAAACAGAATATGCAATATGGGTAATATTTTTATTATAGTAGAAACTATCTATTCCATTTAAAATATGGAAAAAGAAATGGTGGCAATGAAAACTAATATAACATAGCATGAGGCATAAAGTTCAGAATATAGAGTCCCTATTCATTGGTGCTTACCAGTTACTTTTGTTAAACCTATCTCATTCAGATTGTGTTATTCAGTGTCTAAGCATTCTGATTTCCAAGTGCACAGCACACCTTCTGTAATACCAGGCACTGTTCTAGGAGTAAGTAGTCTAAAGGTACAAAGAGATGAAGAGTCTCTACTGCCAGGGAACTGGCATTCAAGTGGGGAAGACAAATAATACCTGAGATAAAATTTTCCTAGATAAGTCTATGATGAACAAAAATCTACTATGGGAATTCTGAACCATCTGACCTTATCTGCCAGTATTCCCTGGACAAACAGAGTCTTGAGAGATTAAGGAAATTTTCATGTGTGTAAGAAGAAGTCTATTGTTTCCCCAAATGTAGAAATTTCAAGGGACTTTCTAAGCAAATTATACTTTTCATTTACATAAGTTCTATCAAGTACATTGTCCTAGAAAACAAATTGATAATTGGAATGTGAATCACATATTAAGAACAGCACTACTCTTAGAAGTGAATCATTATGTTCTGTACACTTTTCAGTGAAGGCCATGTCTTGAAAAGCTGGTTGCCATTTTGGAAGAAATGTTTCTTGGTCTTGTAAGAATTTAGAGTTCCCTGAACCGTAAACTGTTCTTATACTTGTAACTTTGTGTGTATTGGTTTTCAAATAGTTTCAAAGCTGAAACTGCAAGAAAAACCTATAGATATAAGCTTCATGTCGCAGAAAACAGGCCACGAATCATAAGGGGACTAGATTTTTTATAATTTATGTATGTTGTTAATTAGAGGGATGACTTAATTTATGTTGCTTTTGGACTATTTACATTCCCACCTAATGAATGGGATATGTCATTTAGAGTATATTTCCACATCCTTTCAGGTTAAAATATAGGTATTCTCTAAGTAGCAAGGTACTGTATTTTCACTGTCAAGCATCCTGAGGGTTTTGGGTTTTTTTTTTTGAGATATAAAATAAAATGGGAGACATAGTACCTTTCTGCCCATCATGGCAGTTCAACTTTTAATCTAAAATCTTAGATATGTTTAAACTATTGCCAGCATTTTCTCAAGTTGGTATGTGTAGCTGGAGGTGGTGTCTCACACCTAAAATGCTAGTACTTGGGAGGCTGAGACAGGAGACTTGCAGGTTTGAGGCCTGTCTCACAACTTAGTAAGACCCTCAGCAATTTAGTAAGACTCTGTCTCAAAATAGGAAAAGAAAAGAAGGCTGGGGATGTAACTCAGAGGTAGAATGCTCCTGGTTCAGTACCCAGTACCTCCCCCCAAAAATTGGTGCGCATGTGTGTGCGCATGTGTGTGTGTGTGTTTTGAGAATGAATTGGCATCTTCCCACAAGCTAGATAAGGAGATAAAGGGTGGAGCTAGGATCTACTGCTGAGGGTGGCTCTAGGCTTGTAGAGTCTGAAAATGGGCATATCTAGGATCCCTATTTCCATCACTCTTGGTGTTGTGTATTCTTGTTTCCTATCTTCAGGGGAATATTAGAAAGATGGTTGGTGTCATCACAGTTGTGCAGTGGGGGATTGAGTCAGGCCTTATCCACCCCTTAGGGATGGGGTCGTAGGTTGGGGATGTAGCTCAGTGACAGAGCACTTGCCTGGAATGCGTGAGGTCCTGGGTTCAATACCCAGAACCTTAGAAAAGGGCTGGGGATGGGGTTGCATCAGAGAGGATGGCAAGGCCGTCATGCCAAGAGTTGCACTAAGTGGCAACCCCCAGGAGAGGCTGACGGTACCCTGCAGACTGGTTCTCTGTCTGATCTGTTATTATCAACATGAGTGATAATGAATTAATGAGGAAGCTGAAGTGGAAAATTGGAGGAACGTACTCCTGAGCTCTTCTAAGACAGCTCCTTTGAGGGCTCTCAGAAATAATTGGAGGATCTTGTATAAGGGAATTCAATGTCAATTCTTATTTAGGTGTTTAATGAGGATACAAACTAATTTTTTTCTCCTACTATCATCTGAGCCAGGATATGTGGGTAACTTGAAAGATGATGAATAGGAAGGATTGGTCAATATTGAGAGAAGGACAAGAGTCTATGTCACCTCGGGTATAGATGCCGAACACCGCAGAAATGGAAAATCGGTGACTCTAGAATAGAAGCCACAACAACGAGCAGCAAATTCCATTCATGGGCCTTTGAGATGACATTAATCACTCTAGAAATCTATTTCATTCTAACTAAAGTGTGGCACAATGAAATTCCAAAGAGATAGTTATTTCTTTTTGCCTTAGTTATCCCTATTTTGTCAACTTCTAGCACAACACCCTATACATGGGAAACTTTTGAAAATGTGGGTAAGTAGATTTTCTCACTAAATAAAATATAAGATATTGTTTATCCTGGGCCCCCTTGACAAAAAAATAAATAACAATGTCCAGAAAAGAGCATGCAAGATACTGCAGAGCCTTCCCCAGTCTGCTCAGACAATCTCATCTCCTGATCCTAGTCTACATAAAACCTATATGTCTTTTTTATTTTTTGGGACGGGGATCGAACCCAGGGGCATTCTACCTCCGAGCTACACCCCCAGCCTTAGTTTTTGTTCTTTATTTTGAAACAGGGTCTCGCTAAGTTGCAGAGGGCCTCACTAAGTATCTGAGGCTGGCCGTGAACCCGGATCCTCGGGTCTCAGCCTCCCAAATACTGGGATTACAAGCGTGCGTCACCACGCCCGGCTTTTATGTCATTTTTAACCAGTCACAACTTGCCTAGTCCTGCTGCTCTGGTTTTGCTCAGTTCTTCCCTGAATTGGAGCTACATTTCTCTAAGACTCAATGTTCATCTGTATTTTTCTATCTGGTTTCAAAGTAGTTACTGACTGCTCATTCTTTTAATAAGTATTTTTTTTCTTTTGATACTGGGGATTGAACTCAAGGTCATTCTACTTCTGAGCTACACCCCCAGCCCTTTTAATTTTTATTTTGAAACAGGGTCTTGCTAAGTTGCTAAAGCTGTCTTTGAACCCCCAATCCTTCTGTCTCAGCCTTCCAAGTACTGGGACTAGGTATCTTGTTCAACAAATTGAACTTACAGTGTAACCTAGATAAAATCTTACCACTTAGAAAGGAGTGGTGCATGTTTCCTTTTGATCTGTAAACACTCATTACTCTTGAGATAACTGCAGGATAGTTAGGTTAATCCCAGCACCTCTTCAGTGAAGCATGTCATGGTGGGTAGAGGAACTAGACCTTGTGTGGATGTGGTTTTGAATAGGTGCTGCTAGTCTGCATAGGGATGACTCACTAAGCAGAAAGTTTTGTTCTGACAAAATACAGCTTGGTTCTCTTCTTTTACCCTCAAATTTTATAAACCTTAGCATTCTAAACTTGGCTTAACATTGATCTAAACCTTAGAAAGTCTCTGTCCCTGACTTTCTAATCATAAGATTCCTGTTTGCATTAAATGCCAATTTTAATTTCTTCAGTTTCCTTAGATCTTCAATTGATCCTAAGTAGCTACTAGCAGTGTATGGCCAGTTTTAGTTAAAATCATTAATGATTAACTCCCTATTTGTGGCACACATAACAGGTTTCAGGGAATTTACCTAGTTCTCATCTCTCCCAAAACAAAGAGAACTTTTTCTTATTGCCTTGCTAGATTGCTGAGGGTCTCGCAAAGTTGCTGAGGCTGTCCTTGAACCTATGGTCCTCCTGTCTCAGCCTCCCAAGTACTGAGATTACAGGCATGTACCACCACACCTGACTCTGCCTTCATCTTTGAAGGTTTTTTAATTTTCTGGATAAGGAATTTGGGGTGAGGGCTTTTGTCTTTAAAATGTTATTCTTTTATCTTCTATCTTGTATAATTTTTTAATAAGAGGTCTGTAAATTTTCTTTTCTTTGCTCTCCTGTAAGTTATCCCCCACCCTTTGCTTTACATATTTTTCTCTTTTAGGTTTTTAGTAAATTTTTTACAGCATTCCCTGGTGTCTTCTTTCTAGTCATATTGTTTGTGGTTTAGTAATTCCTGGATCTGTGAGTCTACTAGTTTTGATAAAATTTGGAAAAATTTCAGTCATTAATATTTCAAATTGTTTTTCTGATTTATCCTTTTCTGGTACTTCAATTACAATGAAACTAACCAGCTTGACTTTGTTCCATAAGTCCCTTAGGTTTTGTGTATTTTCTTAAATTTTTTCTCCTCTGTGCACTTTTTTTTATAATTTCTACTGCAACGTAATGATGCTTACAGCTCTATTTTCTTTGCACTCTACAACCTACTAATAAATAGAGAAATGTGGTTTTCATCTCTAGAAGCTTATGTCTTCAATTCTTTCATTATTTTCATGTGTTTCTTTATATCCTTGAGCATGTGTGCATTACTTATGCTCAGGTCTTTGTCTTAACCTTATCTATCATTTTTCTGTGTGTTCCAGTTAGCATTCTTGCAGCTATAATCTAAAGGATTGACCACACAACTTAGAGGAAAAAAGATTTATTTTCTTACAGTTTGGGTTTCGGTCCAGTAGACAAAAGGGGTGTAATTTTAAACAGGACTAAGAGTAAGGCATGTACCCAAGTTAGATTGGTTTTCTGACATTATATCTCTTCCTAATAGCAGAGCTGGGGTCTCTGGTATGACTAAGAAGGAATGAGAGAAATAGAGGTCACCCCAGAAGTAGGCTATGTCTTGAATAAACTGAATTGGTGGCCTGCATTAATTGATCCAAAGTGGATTTTCCAGGATCCAACATCAGTTTTTGGAGTTTCCTTCTTATATCAGGTGCGTATTGGGTCAGAAATTTGCTGGGCGTGGTGGCGCATGCTTGTAATCCCAGTACTTGGGAGGCGGAGACCAGAGGATCCGAGTTCGTGGCCAGCCTCAGCTACTTAGTGAGGCCTCCGCAACTTTGTGAGACCCGGTTTCAAAATAAGGTATAAAAAAATAGGGCTGGAGGTGTAGCTCGGAGGTAGAATGCCCCTGGGTTCAATCCCCTGTACCACAAAAAAAAAAAAAAAAAAAAGAAATTTGTCTCTAAGGATGCCCTCCCTTTTTATTGATTCTGGGGTCAGATTAGTGAATGTAACAATGGCTTCCTTAAGTCTTTCTGGGAAAATCATTGGGGGTTCATTTGGGCCTTGATGTATGGTTGCCAAATGCCCATAATTGAGGGGTTTAACTTTAGCCTTTGTCAATCCTTCTGGGCTCCCTAATAAACTTGCTTCCTATCCAAAGATGTTAGGGTTTGTTTTAGGAGTAGCTGTATGTCTCTCCAATTGAGGCTGTATAAGGAGGTCAGTAATTCAAAGGCCTGTACATATTGGTCAGTGTTGGTCATGTAACTACCTAGGTCTTTTCTGATCTTCTTAAGCTCAGCCCGTGAGCATGGTTTGTAGGTAATCTGGGGACCATAGTGTCCTCCTCCTACTACAACAAGAGGAAACATTTCCATGAGTGTCAGAAGAGGCCCCTTAGATGCCATGGTTCTTAGAGTGTTGTCATTTGTTTTGCTGGGGTCAATAACTGGGATTCCATTTATTAAAGAGAGGGTGTACTATGCCTTGCCTGTTTATGTTGCTCCCCTCTCTTTGTCCAGGTGGGGGACCTGTATATATATCCCAGGTATTGTTGGTGTCTCCAATTACCAAAACACTATAATTCTCAACATACTTGTGACAGCCATGGGTGGATGGTGACTATGAGAGCCGGGCGTTTGAGTCAGAAGCCATCCTCCCTGTCACAATCCCTCCTCCTTTTCTTTCTCAAGATTACGCCAATTTCTGTCTGGCAGGGCCAAAGACCCAGGGTCCCTAACCAGGTGACAATGGCCATCCAGGGAGGGTCATTCCTAGTTTAAGTTCCCACAGAACTTTTAAGAGTGTGTCCCATTTTATAAGGGGGAAAAATGGATGGGCACTGATTGGGGAGTCTCACAAGACCAGGATGGGCTTCCCTGGAGCCTCAATATAAGCCGTGACACTGGCTTAGTCCCGCTTGGATGGCAATAGGCAGTGAGAGCCGTTACCCTATAGGGCGTGAGACTCCCGGTCACTTACTGGCTGCCACTGAACCTAAGCAAGCACCGAGAGTCCAGAGTCCCTCCTGTCTGCAGTACACTAGTTATAGGTGCGATCCTCCTCCCCTGGAGGGTCAGCCGTAGCTATGCCATGGCAGGGGGGCTTCCACAGTCACCAAGAACCTCACAGCGCAGGATCCCCAGTCATTGGTGAGGTTTCTACCCTGCTTGGGGGGGGTCACTGACCTTGTGAGATGCAGTGGTGTCAGGTTTCAGACCACCCTCGAAAAGCCCTTCATTGAGCCCCACAGTTGGGTGCCAAAGGTTTGGGATTTACCATGGGTCCTTTTCTTAGTTCAGTATAGAAATAAAGAACCAGAAAACCTGGTTATGCTGTTAAAGAAGGATTTGTTACAAATTGACAGGAAAAGCGCCACACTGGAGAGAAGTGAGGTGGACTGCTCAAAAGAGAGATACTGCTGCCCCTGGACCTTCAAGGGTTGTATCTAAGGCCTATTTCCTTATCTCATCACATGAGAGCCGGAGGCTAGAGCTGGCCAGACCCATCATAACAGGGTATGTCTTCATCAGCAACCCCAGGTGAGCAGTCACAGGGTTTTTCCTAATCCCAGTCACCGTGACTGGAACAACAGCAATCTGCTCCCCTAGGAGAACTCTCTTTTCCTTGAGAGTTTAGTTCATTAAGGTTTCTTTGCATCCACCACTCCTCACTCTTCCCATAGAATGGTATGGTTTTTATTTTGACTAATCCTTTTTTTTGGGCCACGAAATAAAAATCTTTTTTTTTTTTTTTTTTTTTTTGCGGTACTGGGCATTGAACCAAGGGGCAGTCTACCTCCGAGCTACATCCCCAGCCCTATTTTTTATTCTTTATTTTGAAACAGGGTCTCACTAAGTTGCAGAGGGCCTCACGAAGTAGCTGAGGCTGGCCGCGAACCTGGATCCTCCGGTCTCAGCCTCCCAAGTACTGGGATTTCGAGCGTGCGCCACCACGCCCGGCTATAAAAATCTTTCATATCCATCTGCATCCTGACCAAAAAAGGAAATTCAGTCTATTCTTGAAAATATATCTTAGTAAATCTCACTAATACTGATTTCTGTTTGACATGATCTATTAAATTAATTAGTCTTTTTCCAAAAGCAGTGAGGTAAGCACTCAGAATTCTTGAAACATAAATCAATCTAAATGTTTCTTTTCCCAACAAAATTATTTATGATACAAGATCTAAAGCCTTTCTTTTTACTCATTTTCTCAACTGCCGCTTTGGCCAAGGGGCACATTTAAAGGTGAGCTCATTTTGAGGTTTCCAATGGGGATCAGCATCATAGTTCCTTTTCTTTCCCTCGACGTCACATGCCATCTTCTTTTTGGACTTCAGCACAGAGGAAACAAGCTGGGATGCATGTGTTAAATGTATCATCTACCTACCTCAAGACAGAATTTTCCAGACTCTTCCTCTCTAGTACACAATTAATCTCTGTTCTAAATTCAGCTTCAAGTTACAGCCTTAATAATTAGGATGCATTCAAAGAAATTGGCTTACTCCAAGACACAGATCTGTAAAGTTTTTTTTAAAGTACTATCTTAAAAATATAATCACATGTGAAAAGCTGATTTTGAAAGCAAACTGATATATCAAAGGTCAGTGTTACAGACTATGGATCTGAAATTTGGCAAAATCACAAAGAATAACAAATGCAGACTTCTTTTATATTATCTGATACTTTCATTTTATTTGAATTTTTCATGCTAACACCTTGATATTTTGCCACAGTCAATTCTTAGTATTCTTCCATATTATATCACTTGATTCAAAGAGAATAATTAAAATTGTTGTCCTGCATTTATTCTCCAATGTCAAAGTTATGTATGTAGCAACACTAATTTTCAGAAATTATCTCCATCAAATATATTCCTTAAATATGAAAGATGAGCAACAGGAAGATGGGAAAAAAGTTTCTTTTAATTGGGTCTACTTCTTAGGAAATTCTTCTCTCTTCTGAAGGCAAGTTAAGCATTGAAATAAAAATAATATAGGTAAACAAATACACTCATGAATTTGTAGTGATAACAATGGTTAAGCTGTGTAGGGATTACATGTGCAATTTTTTCATCAATTATTAATTCATTAAGTAAATCTTTTTGAAATACAATACTATACTGTTCAATACTGGAGCCACTAAGCACATTTGGCTATCTGCATTTAAATTAATCACAATTAAAATTTAGCCTTTCATGCTAAACATATTTGATATGCTTTGTAGGCACCTATGTCTAATGGCTATTCTACTGGACTGTATAAATATAAAACATTTCCAACATTGCAGAAAATTATATTGGACAGTGCTGCTCTAAAACCTACTAAATACTGTGATAGGCACTAGGTTATATAAATATGCAGAATCTTTGCCTTCATATGTAAGATTATGCTGCTATAATCAGATAATAAGTGTATACATTAATAAAATCTCATGTTAAGAATAAAACAAAATTGGATCAAAGGAATGGAAGTTAACTTTCTAGGTCAGAAGTTAGAAATGACTATTTTACCCAGAATAATTAGGAAGACATCTTTGAGAACATGTTTGTTTACTTGTTTGTTTTTCACAGATATCAACCATGCTAAGACCTAAAATAAGAGCATGTATATCAGAAAGAACAGAAAATACAAATTTGGGATTGAACCCAGGGGCGTTCTACCTCCGCGCTACACCCCCAGCCCTATTTTTTATACTTTATTTTGAAACCGGGTCTCACAAAGTTGCAGAGGGACTCACTAAGTAGAGAGAGAGAGAGAGAGACAGAGAGAGAGAGAGAGAGACAGGGAGAGAGAGAGAGAGAGAAAGAGAGAGAGAGAGAGAGAGAGAGAGAACTGAGGCTGGCCGCGAACCCGGATCCTCCGGTCTCCACCTCCCAAAGTACTGGGATTACAAGCGTGCACCACCACGCCCGGCCCTATTTTCTGAGATTTTTAAGATCACCCTGAGACAGAAAAAAAGAGTATGACTGGAACATGTAGTCATTTGAAGAGAGTGTTGACAGATGAAGTCCAAGGAGTGGAAAGAGGACAGATTATATGATGTCAGTATGGTACAAAATGTGAATTGGCTCACTCAGCACCTATTACAACCCTCTCAACTTTGACTTACTGTATAATGAAGCCAGTGAAGATGTGGTTTTCAGACTCTTTCCCAGCTAGGTTGTCAAATGTGATAGAAGTTTGACCCAGTAGGTATGAATCAGAAATGAACACCGGGATGTGGTACTACACACGCTAAGGCTATATTCTTAGACAATTAGAAAAGTAGGAAGTACTTGTTTGCTAGTGGCAACTAGATGGAATTTGGGGCATCCATTCTATGCTACCATAATCTTCTGGCATAGTAGGAAATTTTCCTGGTTCTTTTGGCCCATGGTTATTTCTATGACCCTCCTGTGTAGTATATTTGAATTTTTTTTTGTTGTTGTTCAAACATCCAAAGTAGATTATGTTGCTTGAAAATGAGAAATGAAAGCATAGTGGTACTTCTAGAGTTGTGAAAAGAGGAGCTCACTAAACCCTTTCCCCCAAAAGAAAATGATAAAAAGGAGAAAACACAAAAATCACCAAATCTGGAATGAAATAGGGAACATCACTACTGACCCTACAGAAATGAAAAGAATTATAAAGAAATAGTTTTAAATTTTTTTGCCAGTAGGCAACTTTGATGAGGTGAGAAAATTTTTTAGAAAGATACAACTATCAAAACTGCCTCAGGAAAAAATAGTAAAATTTGGGTAGACCCATACCCCCCAAAATATTGAATTTGGTAATTAAAATAATCTCCACACACAAAAATCTAGGCCTAGATACCTTCATTGATTAATTCTATCAGATATTTACAAACAATATTTCAAACTTTCACAAACTCTTCCAGGAAATAGGGGAAGAAAGGTTACTCATTTGGTGAAGGCAGCCATCACCAATGGCTTATGAAAAGCAAAAAAAAAAAAAATGGATTGATTCAGATCATTTCTCTCTCAGCATGACGTCAAAAATTCCGTGGGGTGCTGATAATGAGAGTGCTAGAAGCGAGTTGCTCTATCACCATTTCTCTCCTACCTTACTCTTCCTTTGACTGCTACCATTCTGTCCTCTGCAGTACATGATAACTGGCTGGGTCTTTGTGTGAATTGCTCTTCATGTCTACTGAACCACTGCGGTACTTGACAACACCCATCAGACTGTCCACCTGTTCACCTCTTCATCCATCTCTTTCCTTTCCTCTCTCTTTCTCAATTCCTCGTACTCCTTTTTATTTTTTATATAGCTAGTTGCTTTAGAAAAGCTTCCAACAGCAGAGTTATGGAGTCTTTATAGACAGAAATTCTTATTTCCAGAGTGATTGACATTAGTGCCTTTGTAACATCCTATTCAGTAAGGCCTCCTTGACCACACTTATCTCAGGGGCCAATGGTTTTTATCCCAGTTTGAATTCTGTGGACCAAACATCTCTGTCAGTAGATCTGTACATGATGGAAGTCAAGACTATGATAATGGCTTTGTTTCTTATACTACTTCTAGGGCAAAACACATTAAGGGCTGTGGAAGAGCATGTTTCTCCTAGTACATTAGTGACAGTGGGGCATCTGCAGCACCTCACATTCCTTTAGAGGGCAGTGTTGCCTAATTGCAAATCCCAACCTTATAGTCCTGGGTCTTTGCAGAACACGTGCATAGTAATTGTTAAGATGAAATTCTTCCAGAAGTTTCCTTGGAAATGGAAAAAATCCAGTACAATGTTTGAAACATGTACTTAGTAAAATTTCTATGAAAAGATTTAAGCATGAATAAGGAAAATGAAACTCTGAGGTTAAAGTTTTCTTTAATTTTAATTTCTTTAAATTTCAGTAAAATTCTGCCAATTTGGTTATACTTGCCAGGTTGTTCTCACAAAATAAAACTCTCTGCCAACGATTCCCACAGTCCCTCATTCCAGATAATGCATACATGTCCTTTATATTTCCACAGACTCCTCCTGTCCAGGTGATGCATACTTATTCTCTGTATTTCTTAATTCTGTGGCTCTAAGGGAGCCTCCATGACCACTTCTTCCCTGGCCACCGCTCACTCACCTCCAAAACACAATGAATGAATTTTCATGGAAAATGGGGGTCATGAAATGAAAGCAGTGTTCCCGGGAAAGAAGAAGATGTTTTAATACATTTTTTATGACAATCTTATATTCTTCAAAAAAAAATTGGAAATGGCTGAAATGAGTGCATGAGACCAAAGTTTAAAATAGATGAGTTTTGGTGTCCTCTGGGGCCAGAACAACAAATCACTTCATTAGCTAGTAAAGTATTTTATATAGTTTCCAAATATATAGTCGAAGAAAATTTTGATGTGCTTCATGTAGTGCTCTTGAATGGGAGAAATTCTTGAATGAATAGGTAATCTGTTTTCATTCTTGGTAGTATTTGTTTTAAAGTATTACATTTATTAGAGTGGTGCTGTGTGAGACAATAAAATCATACTCCAATTCTAGAACCTCCCATAGTGGTGGATTGTAGTGTTCTTTACACAGTGCATACTCTCACTCCTCTCTCTTTCTCACTCTCTTCTTTTTTTCTTTTTCTTTTTTGGTGGTACTGAGGATTGAGTGCAGATCCTCAAGTGTGCTATGAAAGTGCTCTACCACTGAGCCACATCCCCAGCCCCAGCTGATTTTTAATAAATATTTGTTCAATTGAGTTGACCTAGAGGTTTGATTGCTTAATAAATGTCATTATTGCACAAAATTTGGATGTACTTCAGGAAAATGAAGTAACTGCTTGGATCATTATTTGAGTGAAGCAAGCATGAGTTCTGAAAAACAGATGTCTAGACGGTCCAAATATCAGGATAAAATACACTAGGTAATTGTTCAAGTTACAAATTTGCCTTTAAAAATGATCAAGAGACACTATCAAGTGGCATGCAATTAAAAATAGGTTTATATCAAGAAATCATTTCTCCATCTTCTGGCAAAAGCATCTGTCCAAAATAACTCTAAAATACACTGTGAGAAAACTGCCAAACTGGAACCGATTTTTATGCCACTTAATGAAGTTTACACTCAAAAATAACATGTTTGAGAATAAAAAAAAAGCTTGTTCCCAATATTTTCCTTATAAATTTTAGAGTTGTAGTGTTTCTGAAGATTAAATAATGCTAGTTTTAACATAGCAAAACAAGGCCATTTGTTTTATTTCCTGTTCCATTCACATACATTGTTAGGCTTACCTCTTATTTTTGCTTAAATTAACCACATACCCTACATATTAAAATTCTGTATATAAGAAACATACAATGACTTATTTTACCACTGAAGAACAAATCATGTTAACACAGTTGGAAATAGAGAGCTAGGATTCATATTAATTCATATATCCATTGTTTTAATACATATAAATTAAATCCTATGTGGACTTTTGTTGGAAATGCTATGCAGTGACTTTAATGTTCATATGGCTGATGTGTGGATTTTGGTTTTAGCAACAAAGAACATCATGAAGAAAATACACACATATATTAAAACAAAATGATTCCTTTCCATTTTACTTTTATCTACAGGAGACACTGAAGGGATTCAGAAGGCAGAGAAATCACTTCCATCTTAAGACATTTTGAAAAAAAAAATTCAAAAGAAAAGTTGAGCCGGGCGTGGTGGTGCACGCTTGTAATCCCAGTACTTTGGGAGGCGGAGACCGGAGGATCCGGGTTCGCGGCCAGCCTCAGCTCTCGCTCTCGCTCTCTTTCTCTCTCTCTCTGTCTCTCTCTCTCTCTCTCTCTCTCTCTCTCTCTCTACCTAGTGAGGCCCTCCAGAACCAGTTTCAAAATAAAGTATAAAGAAAAAATAGGGCTGGGGGTGTAGCGTGGAGGTAGAACGCCCCTGGGTTCAATCCCCAGTACCGCAAAAAAAAAAAAAAAGAAAAGTTGAATGTGAGATAGAATGGAGGAGAGGTAAGATTTTTTTAGATAGCAATGGAAGAATATATTGGTTGGGGAGAATAGGAGCTAAAATAGAAATGCCACATATTAATAATAGTGGACAGTTATTTACTATGTGTTTGGTAATTTATATACATCATTTCATGTAATTCTCGCGATGACCTTAAATCCCCATTCTATAAATGGACAAACAAGATCAGAGATACCGAGTGATTTGCTGAAGGTCACACAGCTCCTAGATAGCAAAGGTTGGATTAATTTCTCACCCACATAGATCTGTGGTTACCGGATCAGAGTTCAGACTGGAGACAGCTAGAATTTAAGACTAGAAAATAACCCTAGGGAAGCCTGTAGGTGAATAACTACATCTGTCAGTAGCTCAGCAATGTCTTGTTTCAATGACAGACATGATATTTACAGTGAAACTGACCTTTTTTTGTATGTAAGAGATTCAATACAGAATCCCACTTACTGTGGAAGGATATGAAATTGACTCATGATATTTGACCTTCCTAGTACTTTCAAGGTAAGACTAAAAATACAACCCAGAAATTGGCAACAGGCACATTACAACCGGTGACTAAATGGGAACACTGGGAAAAGTCCAGTTGGAACAAAAAAGTTTAGATAACTTTTTGTCAGACTGGACTGTCTGACTACTTAGTTCAGGTTTTAATAGTAGATTTCATTGAGAAAAAAATGAGTTGAGTTCACATCAATATAAAGTAGCATGTCATGAAATTATGCAAGGGATATCCCTATGAAATCAGCTTTTCCCCATCACTCCAACAAGAGCTGCGTTGGATCTATAAAGACATCCAAGTATATAAATATATAAATTACAATCCAGTGGTAAATAAGCTTTTCTATATTTTGAATTAATTTAGAAGGTAAAACATTAATGTCTTATGTGCAAAACTTTGGATTTAAACACTGTAGTGATTATGGTGCCTTAAAACATGGAGACCTCAGATCCAGAAAAGATTTAGCTGTGACTGAGAAAATAAGCAAAGGAAATTCATTGCTTTACTCTGACCCACATTCTACACCTGAAGTTCCCATTTATCTCATGTGCGCGCGCGCACACACACACACACACACACACACACACCCTCATACTACTTTGTAATATCTATATTCTACTTGGTAGATACAGGTTGAAATGAATTTTTTTTGTCAGATGAAGACAGTACCAATGAATATTCTCAAAAATTTCCTTCTCATTACACACAAAAGTCCTACATTTTGTACCGTGGTCTCTGTCTTATTTTAAGATATTATGATGACATCCCATCTATAGCAACAAAATTCATAGCAATATTGAGAAGTAATATTTACTTTTTTGGAGATAAATGGTAAATTGTTCAGATTTGCACATACTCAGCTAAGGAAAAAAATAGTATAAAATACTGGAAAAAAAGAAGTTCACTAAAGCTATCTTTGAGTTCATAGTTTGCTGAGAAAATTCATTTTCTTACTTCTTTGATTTTACTAGAAACACTCCAGTAGAAGCCGGGCATGGTGGTGCACGCTTGTAATCCCAGTACTTGGGAGGCTGAGACCGGAGGATCCGGGTTGGTGGCCAGCCTCAGCTACTTAGTGAGGCCTCTGCAACTTACTGAAACCCTGTTTCAAAATAAAGAATAAAAAATAGGGCTGGGGGTGTAGCCCTGAGGTAGAATGCCCCTGGGTTCAATCCCCAGTACCGCAAAAAAAAAAAGAAACACTCCAGTAGAGTTCAATAATAATAAAATGATTATGTAATATAAAAACTAACATGCAGTAGCAAAAGGCCAATTTCTAATCTAATTTAGGTAATATTTTCTTGAATCAGAGAAAATTATATTATTAAGTATAATTTAGCACAGGGTATAGTGGTTCAAGCCTATAATCCCAGTACTTGGGAGGTTGTGGCCGAAGGATCCAACTTACCGAGACTCTCAGCTACTTTGCAAGACCCTGTTTCAAAATAAAAAATAAAAAGGGCTTGGGGTATAGTTTGGAGGTAGAACCCCAGTGCCATAAATAAACAGATAAATATAATTTAGCAATTCCTCTATAATAAAAATTAAAAATTATACCAACTGTAGTTATAATGGCTTAAAGATAAGTTAGATATTTGTCTGGGTAATGCATATATTTTATTTTGAATAAATCAAAAATTATGTCTCTTCCTAGGACCTTATCACTATAATGCAGGTACTCTCTTTAAAATAATGGCATGCTGGTATAATTCAGTGAATTGGCATTTGAGCAGCACAAACTTTGTAGAATAAGCCAGGTGTACTTGGTTGACCAAAGAAAAGGCAAGGCATGGTTTGTGTGTTGAGGGATGTCTGTAGTAGCCCCCCCTTTTCCTGTGGTTTTGCTTTCTGCAGCTACAGTTACCCAGGGTCAACTGCAGCCCTGTGAATGCTGTCAGAGTCAAAATGTAGTCACTTTTGTCATGGTCCTAACAAACAAAGAATAAAAAGTAAATCTGGGTGGTTTATTGTGGAGCTTTATGAAGAAGGGGATCTCATTCATGTGTACCTGATAATGAGAAATACTCAGAAAAGACTGCCAAATTCACACCTTGCACAAATGCCACTGAAACCTTTCACAGAAAATACTACTGCAAGGACGTCTGCACAGCTGTCAGTTTAAGCTTGGATTGATGCCACCCTTACAACTGATCCTTGTGCCCAAAGATTATTGTTTCAAAATTCTCAAGTAATCCCCCTCACTTTGTCTTTACAGACTTCCCCGTGTCTCAACCTCTCATGGTTTCCCATTGCATTTATATTCTCATTACAGTGCTCTGCTATTCTCAAACAAACTTATTAATCTTCGGAGAATCTTTATGTATGTTATTTAAGTTAAAAGTCTGTGAATATAAAATGGAAAATTCCAGAAATAAACAATTATTTTAAAATTGTGCACTGCTACATCCCCCCACAAAACATGAATCATCTATTTGTCCAGCGTATCCACAGTGTATGTGCTATATGCCCGTTTGCTACTTAGAAGCTGTATCAGCCATTAGATTGATTATCCTGGTATTGTAGTACTTGTGTTCATACAGCCCTGGAATAGTAGCCTAACACTATGTCACAGTGTCTATGGTCTTCACCTCACTTTATCTCATCAGATAGGCATTGTATCATCTTACATCATCACACGAAGGGCGTGGAGAGTACAACAGAATATTTTGGGAGGGGAAGACCACATTCACATAATTATTTTTATGGTATATAGTTAAATTGTTCTATTTCATTATTAGTTATTTTTGTTAATTTCTTCCTGTGCCTAATTTAAAAATTAAATTTTACCATAGGCATGTGTGTATGTATGTAAAAAGCATATATGTGTAATATATATAGGGTTTGGTACTATCTGTGGTTTTGGGCATCTATTGGGGGTCTTGGAACATAAGCCCTGTGAGTAAGGGGAAACACTTATCTCTTTTGTTTACAATCAAATTCTGTACTTTTCATCTTTTAGTGACTATCAGATTCATGTGTAGGCCAGTCTGGGATTTGAGTTTGCCTTTCTTAGAAGCTAGTAAATTATCCTGTTACTATTTCTTGAGTGCTGGTAGAAGACATGAGACTCCAAGGTCATAGGCAATGATTTTATTATTCACAATACAGCTAGCAGCCTGTGAGCATCAACAGATGTTTCAGTCCCCCTTGCCTTCGTGTCTCCAGGGGTGAAGCAGAGAGCTGTTATCATGCCTGCACACACACCCATGTTGCTGGAATCCAGATGGCTGAACTAGAATTACTGTTTGAATCCCCAAGCTTCCCCTTAAGCCAAGCAGCCACCTGAAAGGTGTAACAATCAGGCCTACCTGAGGTTACTGGTGGAAGACACACATTGTGCCCAGGAATTTTTAGGTAGAATCCTGAATTTTCCAAATAATTTTACATTTCTCCTCCTCTT
Source organism: Glis glis (assembly GCA_004027185.1). Lineage (NCBI taxonomy): Eukaryota > Metazoa > Chordata > Mammalia > Rodentia > Gliridae > Glis > Glis glis. Next base: position 60,614 of record PVJS01003101.1, read on the forward strand.
CCATTTGATCATTATCCAGGAGGCAGCCAAGAGTAGATAAGCTCATTCTAACAACATTCAGTGACCAAACTTCCACGATAAAATGGGTATGAACCAGGAAAAGATAGGTAGAATCAGAAATAAAATTTAAATTATTAAAAAAATCTTATCCATTTGTCAATGATTCTAGCAGCTTGAAGATGATAGGGGGCATGAATGTTCAAGAAATAATTTGACTATCAGCCCATTTCTGAGTAGCTATAAAACCATTGTCAGACTATGGATAGTTTGGAAAGCATGGCAGGACACAATTTCATTATGACCCACTTGGTCATAATGGCATGCCAGAGTTAGCCAATCAGATTGGCATAACAGCACCATAACCAGAGAAAGTATGGTCAGTCATGAGGTACCAAAGATACCCCCAAGAGAGGGACCAAAGATTCAGTGTAGTCAACTAGCCAGCAAAGAGCAGGGGCTCATGTGTCCTCCCACTAAATCAAAGACCCCAAATTTTGGCAAGTGACAAACTTGGCATGAAGTGGTGACTTTTGTACCAGAAACATACAGTCCTTTACTCTATGCCTGGTCTACAAAAGTGGATGTGTTGTCGTGTCCAATACCAGAATGGATTTAAGTAGTGATGGTGGCTACCTGAGCAGTGTAGCATTGATCAACAGCTTGGTTCCAGCGTGGCTCATCAGAGAATAGGTCCTTACCATAGGCATCCACACGAGTGACTCAGTCTATTCAATTGCCAACTGAGATGTGTTTCCACAGTTCATGTTCAAAGAGAGGTATCTATAACCTGCCAATCTGTTGTCATTCCAGTGGCAGACCAGACACCTGAGACATTGGTAACAGCCCAACTCTTAGTAAAAACAAAAAGGTCTATCAAGGTTATTATTCACAAGGGCTATTAGGACTGCCTTTATTGTTTTTTTAGGTTCTTTATTAATTTTATCAGGTTCTGTCCCCTGGGAGAATAAACTACATCTGTTTTTGTTTTCAAATAGCCAGCCCTAAGACTGGACACCAGCAGTAGTTCATTGATATCATGAAGTTTAAATTTAGCTTAGCCATCAGTAATTCAGGCGTAGAAATTTGAGAGAACACCCTTGAATCAAGGGCCCCAATGAGCCCGCAGTGTTGCTTCACAAAGATCATGTTTCTTCTCAAGGTCCAGCTGCCTCTCTTTGATGGAAAGACAAATGCGCTCTTGGTTATACCAGCTCCATTCTTTTTATGTGTGTATTGGCTCTTTTTATTTTCCTGTGAATGTCTGTTTGTATGATTTGTCCATTGTCCATTCAGTTGTTCACACTGCTATTGTTTTGTTGAAGTTCCTTTAATAGTACGTTTTCCAATCTTCTGATGCTTGTCACTTAGAGCATCTTTCATTATACAAAAGATTTTAATTTCTTCAAAGTCAAGTCTATGATGTTGTTCCTATATGCCTTCTTGGTTAGTACATTACTTCAAAAGTGTTCTTCTACTCCAATATTATTAAAGTATTTCTTCTGGGGGTACTACTGGGGATTGAACCCAGTGACATTCTATCTCTGGGCTACACCCCAACCCTCTTTTTAAATTTGTTTTATTTTGAAACAGGTTCTCACTAAGTTGATGAGGATCTTGTTAAGTTGCTGAGGCAGGCCTCTAACCTGCAATCCTCCTGTTTCAGCCTCCCAAGTCCTGGAATTATAGGCATGTGCCAACAGGCCCAACTTATTAAAATATTTCTGCATGCTTTCTTCCAAATACTATAATATTTGAGTCTTTAATCCATCTAAATTCCTTTTTTATATATGAGGATTAGGAATCAAATTTTATTTTTCCTAAATGAATAGTCATCTTAACAACATTCATGTTATTATTCTTCATTGTTTGCTGATTTGATATGCTACCTTTTTATATAAAAATCCCAAATATGCTAGGTTATGTATTTGAGACTTTTCATTTCAGTCTAAAAAATTAACATAATAGCATTAAAAGGACAGGAAAATAATTACATGACATTGTTTTGGAGTAAAATTTTGAAGAGATTGTCTTATAGCTCATAAAATCGTTGCATTTCTCAAATCATTGTGTATATGTGTGTGTGTGTGTGTGTGTGTGTGTGTGTGTGTGTGTGTGTGTAGGACTGGGGATTGAAACCAGGGGCACTCTACCTTCAAGTAACACCCCCAGCCCTTTTTACTTTTTATTTTGAAACAGGGTTTCACTAGGTTGCTGAGAGTCTGGCACTGAGGCTGTCCTTGAACCTGTGATCCTCCTGTCTTAGCCTCCCAAATACTGGGATTACAGGTGTGTGCCAGTATGCCTGGCTTGAACTCATTTTTAAAAGTGCATTTTCTCATTTTCTTTATAAAGTTATGAAACAATTATTAATGGTTTACATTGTATTAAAAGATAGAATGAAATTTAACTTTTATAAGCAACCATTCAAGCAAAACACATTCAAGCAAAAACACATATTTGATCTTAAAATATCCTATTAATTGAGATCATCTTTTCAGGAAGTTAAACTATTGCTTCAGTCTATATTTATACCTATACCATTGTCAGAAAACCAAACATGTGATAGAGGTTAAAGATCAGTAAGCACCTACATTTTCTTTTTGTTCAATTTCTCTTTGCATAAAGATCAAAATCTACTAAGTTCATTTAATTGACTTCTCAGACGTAAGTGAGGGAAATTGTGAATAATTACTGTATTTAATTATGAGTTACAAAGGTTGCATTATCATCAAAGAGGTAACCTCTCTAATTCTTATATCTTGTCATATGAAATACCCAAAATAAATTCTGCGATAACTATGTTGTTATTAATGTCTATTTCAAGCTTAATTACTGCTCTTTGGTTAGCTTTGGATATGGAATATAGTCACCCATAGTTCAACACTGGATATACTAACCACTCTAACAAGATAGATCTTTGATTTCTTTTATTCTTAGGTAAGTAGGCGTTATATGCCCTGTACTCTTTGCCTAATTATATCATTTGATTTTCACTACAATCCAGAAAGTTAGATTTTATTATATTCACTTCACTGATGAAGAAAACCATATTCAAAGAGATTAAGTGAGCCGGGCGTGGTGGCGCACGCTTGTAATCCTAGTACTTGGGAGGCGGAGACCGGAGGATCTGGGTTCGAGGCTAGCCTTAGCTACTTAGTGAGGCTCTCTGCAACTTTGTGAGACCTGGTTTCAAAATAAAGTATAAAAAACAGGGCTGGGGGTATAGCTCGGAGGTAGAATGCCCCTGGGTTCAATCCCCAGTACGGCAAAAAAAAAAAAAACAAAGAGATTAAGTGATCTGCCCAGTGTCAAGAGCAAACAGGGAACAAATTCGGAATTTGAAACCTAATCTGTAGGACTCCAAAATCCACAGTCTTGGTGTTGTACTATCATTCAAATTAAGCTCAGGGTTAGCTTTAAAATGTGTAGTGACACCCCTGAGCAATAGCCCCAAAGATGGAGTGAGTGGAGAGGAAAACTTAAGGACCCCGGAGGCAGACCTTCTGGTTATTTGTAGATACAGTACTTTATAGGTATATAACTTTAAGTATCTGGTATTATTCTTCATCTCTAAAATGGAGGAAAATAAGATGCCTTATTTCTTAATATTCTAGTTAAACATTAAGTTACATAATTAAAAGTTAATATACTTATTTGCTCAATCCTGTAATACACACAAAACAATTTCAGAATGGTTACATAAATAGCTACATGGTTCCAACAGTTACATAATTAAAAAAAATCTATTAAACATTAGAGACTTGCCATTATTTTGTTTTTAAAATCAAAACATGTGTTCAAAATACATGTTCAATAGCAAATTAGATCATTTCTCCCATGTCCTTTTTTTCAAGACTATTATGTTATTTAATTAAGGATATCTTTGCCCATTTGTTTCTCTCTGTATTCATTCCTAAACATGCGAAAACCTCTCAGGGAAGTTGAACTTCCTTCTTTCTACCCTGTTTCTACCCACTTTGAGCATAAGCAATTTCTTTAGTTCTGATTTGTATTTTCAGTTCTCTTTTTGAAGTAATAAAAAAAGGAGAGCAGAGCACATACATGTTTCCTTATTTCTGATATTATTACTTTAAAATACAAACTGTACCCTTCTCCTGCTTTAAAACTGTTATGGTCAGCTATGTAATGTCTCCTGAAGAGCTCAGGATTGATATAGTTAAGTCATGAGGGTTGTAATCTCATTAGTAGATAAATCCATTATAACGAGTTTATCTGAGTGGTAACCTAGGCCTAGGCCAGTGGGGTATGACTGGAGGAGGTGGGTCCCAGGGGGTGTGGACCTAGAGATTGTACTTGTGTCTTTGAATCCTTTGCTCGCTGTCTGCTTTCAGCCTCCATGATGTGAGGAGCAGAGGCCGTGTGCTCTCCCTCTCTCTGCTTCCCGTGGCCATGCCCTGAGGTCCAGACCCTGGCCTCACAGGGACTGAACCTGCACTCTCCAGGACACTCTGAGCAAATAAATCTTCCTTCTTCCAAGTTGTGTGGCCAGCTGTTCTGGATTATAGCAGTGAAAATGTTGACCAAGACAGAAACCTGGGGTGGCTTCTCATAGGTCTTATGATAAAACCAAATACCTTATATGATCTTCTAGAAGCCAAATAATCTGTGCCTAACAGTGTTCTGACTTCATCTTCTAGCATTTGACTCGTGGTCATCCCACCCTATTTGCTTGAATATACACATGATTTTCCTTGCCTAATGGTCTTTGAACTTGCCAAACTTCATGTGGCACACTCTTCACACAATTGATTCCCTTCTGTTATTGAGTTATCTACTCAAATGTCACTTTCTCAGAGAACCCATCTCTGAAAACCCCATTATTCTCTGTACCCTTGCCTTGTCTTGGCTGTCTTCATAGTATTTGACACTACTTGACATTATATCATACAATGATTTGCTAATTGATTTTTTAAGTACCACTCACTATAATTTAACCTGTCTGAGTCTAAGGCATTGCCCTGCTCACCATTCTGCCACCTGTGCTTCTAACTGTGTCTTCAAATAATGGGTACTCAAGAAATATTTGCTAAATGGATTGATAAAATAATGAATCACTATTTGTTCCACTCTTTCATTTTTACTCATTATTCTCATGCCCCTATCTTCTCTCTCTGAGTTATGTGAAAAAAATCAACTGTTTCCTATTACATTATTGAAGTTGTCTAGAGTATTCCTCCGGTTCTTACTACTTCCATTGCTCTTTTTAAATTTCACATCATGTTTTCTCTTTACACACATTTTTTTCCTGATGTCACAGTTTCACTTTTGTCCCTATCTTTATAGTTGCTCTTAGCTCTTGTTGAAAATAAAGATTTTTCTAACATCCCACTCTTTATATTTTATTATTTCAAAGGAGAATAGTCATTTTCTACTCTTCAGAGAGATTCACTTATTTTGAATTACTAAAGTCTTTTCCATCTCAGTGATTTTCTTCTATTGGTACATCTTTCCAGTGGCAGATGAAGTATTTGTGAATTGGGATGGGTTCTACAGAGACAGTATACATATCTGGTAGAATCAGCCAGCCAGGGGAAGTTAAGGGAGAGGCAGAATTTTATTTATTGTGGTTGTTACCTTACCAGTTTAGACATCAGAGTTTCATATAGGATAGACTATGGAAGAAAACAGTGCTCCTTCTAGAAGCTTCCAGGGAGCAACATTTCTTTGCTGATGAAGGTGCTGGTAAGTTGTGAGGGGCAGCCAGTTCTGTCATTTATTTTCATGGTAAGATCATCGCTCCGTGAACATGGTAAGCATGGAGCAA
>PVJS01003101.1:66498-78266 GCA_004027185.1 Glis glis
CCAGGGATTGAACCCAGGGGCGTTCTACCTCTGCGCTAAACCCCCGGCCCTATTTTTTTATACTTTATTTTGAAACTGGGTCTCACGAAGTTGTGGAGGGCCTCACTAAGGAGAGAGAGAGAGAGAGAGAGAGAGCTGAGGCTGGCTGCGAACCCGGATCCTCCGGTCTCCGCCTCCCAAAGTACTGGGATTACAAGCATGCGCCACCACGCCCGGCTCTGGCCCACTTTTACCGTATGTCCTTGCACATTCTCCCAGGCTCCATTTCACGTATTGCTGGATCTCTTTGCATGGACCTTCAACTGTGCTGGTTTACAGACTATAACAGACTTTCCTATTTTCTTTCTTTCCTTGTTTTTTATTTTTGTTTGGTAGTGCTGAGGATTGAACCTAGGACCTTCCATATGCTAGGAATGCTAGAACCTGTTCTATATTAAGCTATATCACCAGCCAGACTTCCCTGTATTTTATATAATGTTCTCCAGTCCATTGAGAATCTGGAAGAGAGGTTATCAATTATAGACTATATTCAAGTCACCATTGTCACTGAAAGTAAGTTACATAACCTCCTTAAATTGTAATATTATATAAAAATTGACAAAATAGTATAAGGAGCCTTAGAGATCATCTCCCAGTTGGTTTATATAGCAAATATATTTTACCAGATGATGATTTTTTTATGAAACATTTTGCAAGACCACGATTTTTAGACCCATTTTCCTATATTTTGTGATAAGGATGACAAGAATCTTACAGGGATTGTCATTTGTTTTTCACTCTCTATCCTGAACTTATCAACAGCCCAGAGTCAAGGTTTGCCTTTATCATGTGAACAGTTCTAGAAGGAGAGAGAGCAATCACCAAGGAGAAGAGTGTATAAGTAGTGAATACTCATCTTTAAAATGTTAGAGGAAATGTGTCAGGTTTAGTACATTCTATATGTTTTCTTTCCTGTCCTATATCACAGCACCCTAAAAGTCTGAGGGAAAAGAAAGAAATTCTCCAAGGGACATTTTCTGCAAGTCTTAGCTTTTTACTGTAAGTTAGGCCACTCCATGCATGTCACAGTGACTAATAGTGTTAACCTGATATGTAGATATTGCAAAACCTTTCTTGACCATTCCCCTGGGTTCCCTAATTTTACTACTATTTTATTTTCTAGTCCTCCCTGATTCTTGACCTTCTCTTCTATAAGTTCTGGTCACATACTGCTGGATCTCATAATAAAATTGATTTCCCAAGTCTCGATGCTTCTGCCTCGCTAAGCACTCAGGACTTCTTCATCCTCTGTGTTACAGTAAGATATAAAATGTCCCCTAAAGAGATCATTTATTAATGTTTGGAATTGATGTGAGTCATGAGAGTTGTAATCACAGCATTATAATGGATTTATCTGGGTGGTGACCCAGGCCAGTAGGGTGTGGCTGGAGGTGGGTCCTTGGGGGGAGGCCTTGGGGATTATATAAATTGTTCCTTCTCCCCTATTCACTCTCTTGCTTCTTGCCTCTGTGATTTAAGGAGAACAGCCCGTGTGATTTCCCTCTCTCTGTCTCCTGCTTCCATGCTTTGAGATCCTCAGTCCCCAGCCTCACATGGACTGAACCCCAAACCCTAAGAAAATAAATGTTCTTTCCTCTAAGTTACATGGTCAGGTCTTTAGATTATGGCTGTAAGAATGTTGACCAGTACAAAAAATTGGTATCAGGGTAGTGGGGCTGCTGCTATATCTGAGTCTGACCATGTGGACTGTGACTCTTTGGAATTGGTTTGTTAGAGGAAATTGGAAAGACCAGAATGTGGCTAGAAAGGCAGATGGTAGAGACTGTGCTGAGGAGATTTTAGATGGCAAAGAAGACTCCATAGGGAAATGGAGTAGAGGCCACATGTGTTACACTTTGGCAAAGAAATTATCCACATTTTGTGTCCTGAAACTTTGTGTGAGGCTGAATTTAAAGTTGATGGGCTTAATAAACTGGTGGAAGAAATATCAAAACAACAAAATATCCAGACTGCATTATGGATATTGATGTCTGCATTCAGAGAACTGTACACTGAATTAGAGAGGCTTTATAGATTTACAGTTTGGCTTGAAAGGCATATGGAAAGCTGGGGCTCAGAGAGATTATGTCATGGAAGGAAGGAAGATGGCTGAAAGGAAGCAGTGGCTGTGATGGAGGTGGGGCCAGCAATGGAAGGTCCTGAGCAGTAACTTTATCACTCTAACTTCCTTATCTATAAAGTGAAAATTATAATAATATGAACCCCACGGGATTGTTTCAAGGAGAAAATAGGTTAATACATATAATGTGCTTAGAACAGTGGCTGCTCTATGACAATGACCTTACATACCTTATAAGTAAATAAAATATAATGATCCGTTAACCTAACCTGACTCCCACTGTTGAAGATGCTAATTAGATATTTTTTGCTTCTGTTTTCTATCAGAAAGCCCTGATTTTTAAAACTAAATCATTTTCTCTTTTGAATTCATATTATTTCAAACCAAAGTCTTGAGCAGCTGCTTCTCTCTGGCTCTTCATGGCATACCTCCAGAACGCCCAAACTTGGCACTGAATAGTGTAATAAATGGATATTTGCAGAGTTTAGGGCTCCCATGAACCCCAAACTGCTTGAAAACTATAAGTCTTCTGCATTTAAGGCACATAAAGTTATATACACATTGAAGATAGATACTTCTTAGAGAAAGTTTTCCTGAGTGTACCTGAAACCTAGAGCAACAGGACTGTAAACCCACTGTAAAATGAATAAGAAACCCGGTTCCAAGTTGTAAGATTAACTTGACTCTTTACCACCTCTGCTCCATTCAAGGAAGTTAATTTAAATGTGCTTTTAGTTCACATGTCTTGATGTTATCCCCAAGCAGGAACATCCAAAACACCTTTCACTTTCCCACCTCATTCTCAATTAGACTAATTCTTGATTGAATTTCAGTTACTCCCTATTTAGAATATGTGATTATTTCTGAACTCTGGAATCTTCTCCATCCAGATAAGCTACATCGTCTGTATTACCAAGTTTCTGTTAGGGTCATGTCAACATTTCATTTTTTTTTCCAAGTTCAGATATTATCCAAAGATAAGAAAAAGCACCCTGTCTTTCAAATTATCTTAATTAGAATTTATTTATTCTTAACTCCCATTGATTCCTTTAAAACTTCTGTCAAATATTTAAATTCTGGGATTTGTATTCAGTTGCCTTTGCTGAATTTCTATTTCTAATTGAGATTATTTTACATTTTTTTCTGGCTTTTTCTCAAAATATATTGATTTGAGGAAAGAGCAGCTGTCCTTTATGATTAGTTTGGAAGAAACTGTGCCAATGCTGGTTCTATTTTCACAAAAAGAAAGAAAAAAAACATGTGAATCAAAAGATTCAGTATGAGTTCTGTATAATGCGATTACCATCAGATGTGATATCATGGACTCATTGTCCTTCTGAGATACAGGAAAGAAAGGGCAGAGAGAATGAAAAAGTCAATTTTGACCTTTTGGAAAGACTTTGTATCAGGATGAACTCCAAAGTGTAGAGGAATGCCAAAGTAAAAAGGTTAGAGCAAATTCTTCCAAAATATACTGAAGAGAATAATTTGGCCCAATGATGCAATAAATGTTGAAACTTAGTTGCTTAATCTCCAAAAGAATTGACAATATTCTGTTTAGTGGATGAAAAGGCATATTTGCTAAATAACAACATTTTTCCAATTGTTCATATATAGTGTGGATTTTTTTTCATACAGGAATTCATTTGAATCAAAACAGCCATTATATTCTCCTGCTTTATTACCTTCTCCTGCCTCTAATCCATATAGAACTGTGGTTCTCAAGGGAGAGAAGTTTTGCTCCTCACTGTACATCTGGAAATATTTTCAGATACTTTTAGTGTTGATAACTGGAGGTACTGGTGTCTACTGGCATCTACTGGGTGGAAAACCAGGATGCTACCAACATCCTGTTATGCATGGGACACCTGCCCACAACAAAGACTTATCCCGCCCCAAATGTCAATAGTGCCAAAGTTGAAAGACCCTGAATTAGGTGTTTAAAATAATAGAAAATAAAGGAAACAAAGTTATACATATCTAAGAACTCGTGGTATTTCAAGGGACTTGGAGAAAGCTTAATCACCTTTCAACAATAAAATGAGTCTGACAGAAATTTCAAAAATATCTTTCCAGAAATATGACCTATATAGACACAGTTGTATATTCCTTTTAATCTCATTCTTGGTTTCCTGATGTAGGACTTTTGGGGAGGAGAGAGGGCTGTAGTTGTTGTACCGTGTTTGAAGTGTTTGTAATATGTAGAGAGTTATACCGATGTAAGGAGCTATTGTAAGGACAGAAGCCCAGGGCATCCGTGAACAGTTCTTTGTTGTCTATGCTGTTGCTGACTTTGTACCGCGCTCCCCCTGCTTATTTTATTTAACCTCCAGGTCATTTCCTTTGAGCATAATCTTCACCTCACTCCTTTCACCTAGTATTTCCTTGTGGTGTTTTTTAGCACAAAACTTACTGAGGCGGTTTTGGTATTAGGTCCTACTTTTCTGAAATATCAGGGGTTGGGTTTCAACTTCTATAAAGATAAGTAAAACCTAGTTATTCTCCAGTAAAAATTTTTTCTACAGATGTATTTCCTAGGAACTAGTAGAGCAGACAGCCACTGTTGCTTCGATCTGATAAAAGTCTGTTGAAGGAATGAAGTTTCTGAGAGTCTTGATGAAGCTGGCCTTGATCCTCCTGTCTCAGCCTCCCAAGTGCTGGAATGAAGTTTCTGAATCATGATTCATTACAGGTAAACTTCCCATCCCTTATGCCAGGAGCTTTCACAAATAGCTTCCTTAGTTGTTTCATATAGATTTGGAAGATCACCTGGAGGAGCAAATGCTCTGGAGGTCTGAACCTTTGCTTTACCTATAAGACCAGTCAAAGAATATGTAATCATCACAGCCAGGAACAAACATTCTTACTGTTTTGTGAAGGGGGGACATTTTTAAGATGCTGCTGCGACCTGTATAAGCAGGTGATTATGTAATTATATCACTGGATGTGGATCCTAATTCCCTTAGATATGAAGAGATATTTCTCACCTGTCTACATTTGTTACTTCATATACAGAAAATGACCCTTAGATGAGTAGCTATGAGTCAAATATTATCGCCTCAACAAAAAGTTTGTGGTAGCTTGACTATATTGAACATAGAATAGAGTTCAAGCACTGGATGTTAAATTAGACTAGGATTTCCTTCCAACTCCTTGGGTGTTAGGATTTTGTTGGGTGTTTTGTTTTTGTTTTTCTGCTTTTAGCACCTACATAAGCACCTTGCATTTGGAAGATAGTATTTTTCAATGAATGGCCGCTATGTGGCCTGTGAATAAAGGGAGATTTGCAAGTATATCTTTCCTTACCATATTTTTGCCTAAATTTTACAATATGGAAAAGCAGAAAAAGCTTGGTGTAGGCATCCTTAACTTTGTTGAATAGTAAGAACCTCTCGTGGAGAAAGGTTAGCAAAGTAGAAATGGGCTGAAGCTAAGGAGGTCCTCCTTAACTCTGGTTTTCAGATGGATAACTGCCACCTTTTCAAAAAGATGGAGACATTTTTGTGTATATTTGGAGAATCCACACATTTTTAAGTCACTAACTTCAATATGTTTCTAAGTTTAGCTTGTCTTCACTTTTAAAAACAGGATTGGAGCCTTGCATGTTGAATTAGACCAGCGCTTCCTTTCAACTCTAAAAATTACATTTAATTCACAAGGCCAATGTAAACAAAATAAATGCATTCATCCCTATATGAATGAACCAATTAATGAGGGATTCCCTGATTTTTGTAATTTGCAGGTGTTTGCTGTTTTAAGTTTCATCTTTATTTCCAACTTTAATGTCACTTAGACTTTTTTCTTCCAGTGATCTTGTCAGTAACATGAAAATTGAAAAGTCCCTTGTTGTTAGGTTTTTAGGAATAATACTCAATATTTTGAGTTATTTCAGAATCACTCAATATTTTCAGCTTAAAACTTTCTTCTTTAAAGTGAACCAACATTTCATTTCTTTTTTTTTGTGTGTGGTATCGGGGGATTGAACACAGGGGCGTTCTACCTCCGCGCTACACCCCCGGCCCTATTTTTTTCTACTTTATTTTGAAACCGGGTCTCACGAAGTTGTGGAGGGCCTCAATAGGTAGACAGAGAGAGAGAGACAAGGAGAGAGAGAGAGAGAGAGAGCTGAGGCTGGCCGGGAACCCAGATCCTCCAGTCTCTGCCTCCCAAAGTACTGGTATTACAAACGTGCGCCACCACGCCTGGCCAACATTTCATTTCTTGAACTTCTTTATAACTGTTACCTTGACCTCATCTTCATTCTGGAATTAATAACTAAATATTTTCTTTATTTTCCATAACTCAACTCTTTTCTTCTTACATGGGCTTTGTCTCCTCTCTTCAAAGTCTTATATGACTCAAATATCCTAAACATAAAATGAACTAATGTATCCCTTCTCTTCATTTGGATCTGGTCATACACACTTTCAATCCATTCTGTGGCAGGTTTTATTTTTTCATGTCATCATGGTGACCTATTCATTTGGCAATTATATTAGCGTATTTAACATCAATATTTATATTTTACAGCTCTATCTACAAGGTAAGAAGTTATAAAACAATGCATTCTTCTTTATATCACTTAAATTTGAAAACAGTTTCACAGGTCAAAAATCTTCTAACTCTCTTAAGTTTGAAGAGTAAGATAAGTCTTATTCTTTAACTTTAAATCTGTTCAGGGATAAAGTGGCGTAAAAATAACAAACTAAACTGTTAAGGTGATAATTTCTGTGTTAATCAGATTTCCATTGCTTTGACAAAACACTTGAGATAAACAATTTAAAAAGGAGAGAGATTTATTGTGGTTTCTTTTGTCACCCCTGCTCCCCCCCCCCGAAATGACAGATTATGCATTTAGAAATTTTAGAGGTTTCAGTCCACACTAGGTTGACTCCACTGTTTGGGGGCCTGTGGCAAGGCAGGATATCATGGTGAGGAGTATGTGTTTGAGCAAAACTCTCATCTCATGGCAGCCAGGAAGTGAGAAAAGAGAAGGGTCCAGGGTTCCAATATCTCCCTCAAGGGCATGCCTCCAGTGACCCAACCTCCCTCCACTAGGCCCCATCTCCCAAACATTCCACCACCTTCCAGCAGGGCCATCAGCTGGGGACTGAGCCTTCAGAACATGAACTTTTGAGGGCCATTTATGATTCTAACCATAATAATATTTAATAGCTTTGAAATGATTACGATGTGCCAAGAACTTCTTTAACTACTCTAAAGGTATCATTTCATGTAATCTTCAAAGCAACTTTATGAAGTTAGTATTTCCATTATTTCCACTTTACAGAAGAAATTACTAAGGCTTAGAAAGATTGAGCAGTGTATGTAAGATCACAAGGCATGTGGAAGGAGAAGCAACAGGCTGGAAATCTTGCTCATGATGCTAACTCTTGCCCATTTTTCTAGCTAGATGAGTGTAAAATTCAAACACTATTGAGTCATAGTGATAAGGAATGGAGATGGAATTATCACCAATAGTTCTCATTGTATCATTTTCTGTTACTCAACTGTCATTTGAAGCAAGGATGTCCTAATTTTTTAAAAACTTAAGTCCAGTCCCCAGTTTTGTTAGTTTTCCTTGAGAGAAAGTGGACAGTCTTATCAAATAAAATGTCAGCGAAGTGGCCTCAAGATATACACTCATCAAAAGAACAGCCTGCTACTTCAACAAAAAAAATAACAGGTCCTCCAAAAAGCCAGCTAGTAGTAAAGGACTTGGGCATTTGGGAAGCAACTTCAGGCAAAAGGAAAAAAAACACTTTGTAAAATATAAAATGACATTTTTGCATTTTATAAATTTACACTGTAGCATATCTTCTTTTATAAATCTGTATAACTTTACAGAGAAAATATTTCATATTAATTTTTTCATTTATGTGAAAATTAATTTTATTTTTAGTCTTCCCCAAAGTTCCTTAGAAGTACTTTTTTTTATATCTCAGCTGTGTTTTTCTTTAATCTCTATATATCAAGGGTTTTTAAGACTCCATTTTTTTGGCAAATTGGAAAATATTTGCCAACTATACAGGTTCTAGATGAACTGAGAAAATTCTGCCTTTTAGAGATAAATCTAGAATCAGACTAGTTTAACTTCATGGCAATGGAATTAATGAGGCTGTTTTGAAGTCATTGTTTCATCTGTTAACATGATCAAATTAGGTTTCAATTAATGGACATGCAGTTTGATCATGGATATGCAGTTTGAGAAAGACTCTTAACAGGGTAGAAGAATAAACGAACTATAAGGATATTGTTGCAAAAATTGCTTTTGTCCATCATATATAATTTGGGGAGGCAGGACTTGATTGGTTATCAGGAAGCAATTCATGAAGACATAGGCACCTTACAGTGGTGGTAGGTTGGTAGGGAAAAGGAGACTATGAAAGTTTCTCTGCCTTTATAATACTGTGTTTCTCATAATAAAATGCACTGGCTTCTTTTTATATGCTAAACTCTGACTCACCTTGTGAGATGCTAACCTGGCAATTGGTTCAGAAATATTCATGTGATCATACTATGGGTTAGAAAGATGGACCTAGGTTAGTTCATGGACCACGGGCAGTATCTAAATTCATAGTTCTACTACTTCCTCTTTTTCTTGCAATGCAGAGAGTTTCTTGTTATTTTAAAAACTATTTTGATGGTAGAAAACAAAAAAGCAAAACAAGAAATAGATCGGACACTCTTCAAAACATAGTGTATTTTCTATCTTGGCCAAAATTTAATGCCTATTTTCTCCCTAGGTTTGCTGTGACAACTTGCTCAGGTCAGTAGTTGCTTTGCAGTATGGAAGAGGGTCACAGGATCAAAGAAAAAATGGTGCTATTTCCAACATACTTCTCCCTCTCCTCAGTAACTTGGAATTCATACATGTTGATCAGATAAGCATTTATTTACATTTATTTTGAAAAACTGGATTAATTACTAAGACAATTATCAAAACCTAGGACTAAATAGGATTTTTGGATGGTAATCTTTTGTCCTTTCATAAGACCAAATTTAACCTCTACAGAGCAGATATTTATTATATTTTCTGTTTCTAATTTTACAGCTACTGTGTAGGACCCAACATAGGTGTTTCTTATGTGGTGTAACTATAGGACCATTTAAAAATCGTTTGAGATGGAAAGGATAGAGCAGAAATCTTGATTCATCTCTTTCAGTGGTTATACTCTAGTCCAGCTGGATTCTGTTGTTGTTCCAAATCATTTATGATTCTAGTATATTTTCCAAACTGCTCACCTTGCCTTGTTTTTAGAGAAAAAGTCTAGGAGCAATAACTAGTCATGAAACTCAAATTTTCTGAGCTGTTATGTTCTAGAAAGGCTTTCTTCCTATGTAAATAAAACTTAGTCTAAGAAAGACATGCTTAAAAGTAAATTATTTTTAATATTTATTTATTTATTTATTGGGGGTACTGGATATTGAACCCAGGGGCATTCTGCCCTCAAGCTACACCACCATTCCTTCTTATTTTTCTTATTTTGAAACAGGATCTTGCTAAGTTACTCAGGGTCTCATGAATCTGAGGCTGGCCTCAAACCTGTGAACCTCCCATCTCAGGAGTACTGGGATTAAAGATGTGCACAACCACGCCTGGCTTTAATATTTATTTTTAGTTAAATAAAAATTTTACATACTTATGGTCTAGAACATGGCATTTTGAAATATGTATATGTTGCAGAATGGCTAAATCAGGCTAATTAACATGTATGTTATGTTATATACTTATTACTTTTCATGGGAAAAACACTTTATATATAACTTTTTAAATTTTCAAGTACATAATGCATTGTTATTAACTGCTATCATCAGAATGTACAATAGGTCTTTTCTGTCCAACTGAAATTTTTTAATCCTTTGACTAGCTTCTCTCCAATTCTCTGACCTCTCTGCAGACCCGGGTAACCACCATTCTACTCTCTGCTTCTCTGAGTTTGACTTTCTTAGATTCTAGGTAATATAAGATCATGCAGTATTTGTCTTTAATGCTGGCTTATTTCAATTAATAAAATGTTCTCTAGGTTCATCTATATTGTCACAAATGACAAGATTTCCTCCTTTTTAAAAAGCTGAATTGTATTTTCTTATCCATTCATCATTTGATAGATACTTAGGTTCATTCCCTGTCTTGGCTATTGTGAAAAAAGCTGCAGTGAACATAAAAGTTCAGGTATGTCTTCAGTTGATGCACAGAATTAAAACAATAGGCAAAACATAAAGGATTTTTGGATTATCTGTAGCATGGAATATCTTAATCAGTCTACTCATCTCTGAGCATAGATACTAAGAGTTCTTATTTACTGAAAAGCAAACATACAAACTATGACAAATAAAACTTTTTAAATGGCAGTGTAATTTTATATTCTCGGGTCCAGCCGGGGAGTGGTACGATGCTGACGGGGGAGCAGACGTCGTCGGCCCGAAAACACTCACACCCCGGACCGGGAGACACGTCTGGCACAATCTCGTTTATTAGAAAGCCAATCCCCCTTTTATAGTAGAGGCCATACAGGAAACTCGCAAGCAGTAGGGTGTGACCCAATGGCACGCAGCAGGTCGGGTCATTACGCCCCCCTGTAACCTATCATAGGCAGAGGCACCTGTTGTCCGTGAGCACGGAAGGAGGTAACTGCCTATCATAGCCCTCCTGAGGCTAGGTGGGGCTATCCGCGGGACCTCCCTCCGAGGGGTCCGCCAGCGCCATCTTTGCCATTGATATGCTGAATCACTGCCACGTGGGAGAGGCCCGGTACTCGGTACTCTAGAGTAGGCTTCTGCTAGTCCACCAGGCCCTTTCATGGCACTGGGTGGAGGGCCCTACATTATATGAAATGTAATTGACAAAAATTATAGTCTTGACAACTAGAAGTCAGTTATTCTTTGATGCCGAAGCCGTCTTAACCAAGACAAAACTGTGGGACAGTGCTTGTGGGTCTCGACTCTGCGGTTGGGCTCCGTGGGATTGGGTGCAGGTTGACCACTTCCTGATGGTGTGGCAGGTTGTGTCACTCAACCCTCTTCAGTTCAGTTTCCTCATTTATATAGTAAGGAGAGTGATAGAATCTATCTCATGGGTTGATGCAAGGCTTATATAAGTAAAGTGCTCAGCAAAGTCAACATTTAAATGTTAGCCATTACCCATTATATATTAGCACTTACTTCACAGTTATTGACTAAGGTTCTGAGATATCAAAGGTAAGACAAGGCACCAGTTCTTAGTGAGCTTACCTTTCTATGAGAATGGTGAACATACAAATAGCTAGAAAGTACATGAAATGGATAACAGGGAGGCGCTAATTGTGTGATAGAGAAAAGAGAATAATGTCCACAGGAAAGAAAACAGATAAGGTATGGGAAAAATAAGGTTAAGCTTTTATTTGAAACAAAATGGCTCTTTGGACCTTTCAAAATAGAAAGAAATGCTTTATCAAATTCCAACTTGATATGTGTGTGATAGTTAATCTAAGTTGTCAACTTGACCTGATCATGACACACCCAAGATTATGTGATTTTGGGTGTGTAACAGCAGATTAAAGAGAAAGCCCTGCCCTGAATGTAGGCAGCAGAATTCTGATAGGTGCGGACTTAGATAAAAAGGGAGAAGCCACGTAGAGTGTGCGCGACTCGTTCCGAGGAAAGCAGA